>CAJQUW010005197.1:0-11913 GCA_907163375.1 Prostheceraeus crozeri
TGACCAGTGATGACAAGTTCACGAAAATTTGAACGCTTCCATTTCACGTTCATTTTTTAAAAATTTTGTTGAACTCCGTTCAGATCAAGTTCACGGTTCAAAAATAACGCCGTTCAGTTCAAGATCACAACATTCCATCTCGTCACTCACGTTCACCGTTTTCCCTTTCGTTTCATTTTCCCGTTCATTTCAAAAAGAAAATTTGGACCTTTACCTTCGAATGCGCTATCTATCAAATAATATCATGCGCTTCCTTCCACATAAAAGCTTTAGTGTAAGATGCTATTTAGAGAACTTCGCCGGGTTATATATTACATGGCTTATCCGCCTTTTCTCTGTGACATAATGGCAATTGTATGCTTGTATAAATTTATCGTTTAATAGATGGAGAAGAAGCAACGATCAGTACTAGACGGTTCTACAATCTTGTCACTAAATTGGTTAAATTGGTCGCTGCTGTGGTCAAGCCATTAAGGCCTAAGCAAGGTGAATCATCATGCATGCACAGAAAAGGTGACATACATGTCATCAATGGCAATAGTGTTTATCTGCGCTTTGCGCATAAACTAAATTGCAAACTTCTGTTTGGAAAAGCCCATATCTCACACCACAAATGTAGTCATCATGAGCTCTAGTCAACTTTTACATGAACTATGGCAATTTCCTAAGAAATGAGTTTTTTCCATAATGGACGAGTGATTGATGTGACGATCTATTACTATTGTAGGCCAAGCAATTGTGCTTTTGATGCAAGTAGTACGTTTGTCAAATTCTGTAATCTGATATCATTGCCACGTAAATTCCGACTTCCGTAACTGTCCGAATAGACTGACAAGTCCTGTTTATAGTGCATGTGACCGCATATGGTAATTGATTACAATAGAAAGCAAATTGGCAAACAACAAAGATTTATTTAAGTATTGAAAAAGCTCAATTTGCTCTCTTAAAAAAAATCACATCGATTCTATGATTTCTTAATGCTTTCACACTACACTAGTTGGAAAAATGGATGAGAATGATTCTACATGTACATAGCTAAATGAAACACTTGTTCAGTCTTGCAACATAATTGCTGTTCAAAGTTTTTTCATGATAGACGACGATCGCTTCATGCTGAAGATTCTCCAGCAAGGAAAAAGGCCCTTTCATCAAACGGGCGCAGATGGCATCGTAGTGTTTTCTTGCACAAAAAAATTTTTCGATGGCTGGAAACACGTTCAACAAAGCCCGCTCTTCAGTGTCTGAGTGGAGAAACCTTCAATAAGTTCTTTCGAAGAAGAACTCCAACTTTTGGATACAAAAGGATGCAATCTTGTCCTTTGATTTCTCTCGTTGTCGAATCGCTTTTTCATCAGGGGCATTTTCTTTTCTATAATATACGCATCTTGCATAGCTTTAGGCCGCAGCTCGTCGATTTTCCCTCATGGATGAAGTCCAGGCCTTGAACTGGGGTGGCACACGAGGCGAGGAGGTATTTTTCATCACTCAGTGCCGAATCGTTTTGTCCATCCAGCCACAAGGCCAACCACAAGGCTTGCACACTGTCCAAAGTATCTTTTCACATCCATCAGCTTTTCCTCTTCATTACTGATGTTTGGCAACAAATAACCAAGAACATATCTTGTCTCCTGAAGAATATCGAGTGCACAGGCGAAGTGACTGATTGTGTTACGTACTCCTGGATAAATACTTCTCGTCCATTCTGAATGTGACGATGTCTCTAAGTGATCAAATAGTGACTGCATCTTATCATCTTTCTTTCTCGTTCAAGATTTCCTTCACCCGCCCATATGCGTGAAAGGTGCTGTTCCAACAGTACAGATAGGCCACAACAACGTCTTACAAAAAGTTCTTACAACAAGCGTCTTTCAATCCTTCTGAGAAAAAATGATGTGCTCTTTGACGTTAATATATAATCTAATAATTAAATAAATAAATATTATTAATATAAAAAAAATTTATTTTATTTTACATTTAAATTAAAAAAAATATAATATAATATATATTAAATATTAATTAAATAAATTTATAAGAAATAAAATTACATAATATTAAAAAATTTTGCACATTATAATATTTAGATAAATAATTTAATTTATTCAATATAATCATTTATTTATATAAATTAACAATCTTATAATTTATATTATATTTATAATCAAAATATAAAAAATTTTTTAATTCTATTATCTATTTATAAACTTATAAATTAATTTTTACTAAATATAGTTCATTTAATAAATAATTTTAATATATCATTTATATTTAAATTATAATTAATATCATACAATAAGCACAATAACACCCTCTTCAAAACACAAAAACCACAAACAGTAAACAACACCAACCTCCCGATAAACAAAACAAATCCCACACATCCACCAAACACACGAAAACTGAACAAAACAAAAAGCCACTAACAACCACCACATACCCCCTACAAACACCAACCTCAACCCCCACAAACCATTTACCAACTTCATAAAAGCACCCACCCTACGCCACTCAAAACCGACACCTAACCCACCCAAAAGCCACCAACCTTCCTACAAATACACAGCCACCAAACACCCCTCAAACCCAACTACCAAAGACACCGCAAACCAAGCACACACACACTCACCCCACAAACACTAACACCCACCCAAAACACCTACACACAACCACCCAACACCCACACACCCACCACAACAACAACAAAAACCACCCAAAACCCACCGACATACCACCAAAACCACCAAACAACCCCCCCAACCACACAACACCACAACCCAAACCACCACACGAACAAGCCAAAACCAACACCACCCAACCAACCACACCAAACCACACCACAACAACCCAACAAACACATAACCTACACACACCCCACACCACACACCAAAACACCCAAACACCCACACACACCCAAATACCAACGAAAACAAACACCACTCCACCCACCAACACACACCCCAGCCCACCACAAACACCAATCCAAACCCCACACAAACACCACCACCCCAACAGCCCCAACAAAACACCCCAAACCGAACCCGACCCCCCCACAACCAACTCCACAACCCACCCCGCACGAGCCAAACAAACAACACCCACCCAACCCCACCAAAACCCACACCCACACACAAAACACGCCACCACAAAACCCGTTCAAACTCCAAACAAAACCAAAACCAACCCCCACACCCTAAACATCAATCCAAACACCAGAACCCAATCAACAAAACACACACCAACCGACAACACACAAACACCAACAAAACACTCACTGCCAAACCTTACCACAAAACCACAAAACATCATAACCAACACACCTCCCCAAACAAACCAACAAACACCAAAAAAACCACACCAACCAACACAAAACACAACACTACAACCACCCGACGATAAGATACCTCAATGACAGAACTATTCTCCACATATAGCCCCCATTTCTCGTTACACCCGACTAAAATCCCCACCAAAAGTGCTCAACCTAACCAATAGAGCGCCTCCCCCCGCACCCTGTCCGCCTCGCCCCGCGACGCGAGACGCCTCCGCTCTCCAGACCTTCCTAACTTGCTCCAAACCCCCAACCTCTCATTAGTCATTTTCCACACCTCACTTCAGATACCACACCATTGTAAGCTGCAAACCTACATCCATACATCTAGCGCGCCTTCTCCCTCTTCTCCACACGTGATTGAAAGCTCTACACAAAATTCTACGCATAGTGACAGTCACAACTCCCACCTACCCACTTATTTCTGGATGCCAAAATCGCGCATAATGGCCTTCGAGGATCCTCGCAAAGCGGTCATAAGTGTGATTGCGTTCCTTCGCCTGCATGCTAACCCAGCAGACTTCCTCAACCAGTTTCTGTGAGCCAATGAATAGTCACACCTAAGTATCCTCGGCGGAATGTCTCCAGCAGTCAGTCAGTAAGACAGAATACTGAGAAGATGTTGAGAATTCCTTCTTTCTGTTCGTCTTCAAGGTGTATGAAATTCAGCGCATTAACTTGTACATCAAAGTGGTGGTAAGAAGTACAGTTCGGACCAGCGCCAAACCCATGACAACCTTACAAAAGCGGAAGCCCTGTCTGCCGGACAATTGTGAATGGCAGGCCACACAGAAGGAATGAACTCCGCAATGAGCTGATCAACAACCTACCTCCTGGCTGGGCACAGATTGCTTTGACTTCCCGAGGAATCGCATCTAGGGTGCATTGGTCTTGGCCTTTCTTTTTCTTTGCTAACAACCTGAGACGGTCGCTTCGGATACTTGACATGAGTGAATCTGCGTTGATTAAGAGATGACGCTGTGAGGTTTCGAGCTGAAGTAGAAGCTGCAGAACCCACACAACTTTTGGCAAAAGATTGCATTTGTAGTAAGTTTAACATCGTACTGCTTAATGAAAGTAACAAAGGGTTCATACCTGTCCCACTTCTCACTGGTCATTCATTCCGCTTTTGCCATCCGAGCCACTTGGAGATAAAACATCACCACCATAACAGAAGGCAAAAGACACTGTGACTGCATTTTCATAATGAAATACGCAGAGACATCTAATCCCATATCACACGTCACAGCGTGCTCTTTTTTATCAATTCGATGAATAATAACATCACTTCATAAAGGACATTTCTAAATCTAAGCTGACGTGGCAGTTTTCATGCTGAATCGGTGGGTTCCAACAATGGAGGACGGTTCAATTTTACTTATTATTTTTTTTTTTTATCGAAATTCCAACAGCTAGAGATTTCCAAGAAATAAATATTAATGCCTGCGTGGCATCGATGAGGCGTCCAAGCATCCAACAGCAGGGACAAAAATAGTACAGGGTGCAGCCATGGGAAAAGCACCGAAGAGTAACATTCTAGCTTGAAGCAATTCCGGACAATCCTGTGTGAAGGTACAAAGTAGAAATGAACGGCAGCATTAACTGCCGTCATACTCCGAATTGCGAACTGCCTTTCAGTTCAAGTTCAATTTTGAAAAATAGAACGCCCGTTCAGTTATAGTTCACGAAAATCGTGAACTAGTTCATGACTAGTTCAATTGAACGGCGTTCATTCACACTCTGAAATTTACACTGTTATTGACAAACAGCTTCTACACTAATACACCATACTTGCCGAAGAAGGTTTCGAGGTGGACCGTAAAATCAAATTTATTGTGATATTCAATACTGAATATTTTCGATAACGTGATTTTTTTTTGATTTTGATCTAACGAAGAAGTTATAATCACGTCGATGTTATCCGATCATGGTATATATTCGGAGAAGCACTTGTTGGTATGAAATGGCCCCCATCTCCTAGATTTCAAGATGTTGCAAAATATTATGGTAGCAGTGGCATTTCCCTTTACGACAGATAGAAAGGTTCCCGGAATTAATTTTTCGGTAAATTGTCATTACCAGAGAGATGTCAGCACTCCATTAGGTATGTGTCCCGGGTGCGTCTGGTAGCCGCATGAATGACAAGTTTCGAGTGGTCATCAATGAATGAAGCTTCTAATGCAAGAACACGAGCGTAATTTTTAACAATGGTATTTGATAAAGTATAGAATGAATGAACGATATATCAAATTGCCATCCCAAAAGATTTGCAGCGGTAAGGATCCGAACCTACAACGAGGTTAAATAGATGTAGGTACCCAACTGTGCCACGAGCCACTTGCAAGCGGACTGGTCAATTGGCAGGATCAAACCTCCGCATCACATGTGTAGTATTAGCAAAACAGGCCACCAAATATAAGATAAGGCTGTCCAAAGCTCCACAAATGCTAGAGAGCTACATTTCCTGTTATATGTATGTGTCCCACTTCCGGGTTACTAGTGTGATATTCTTTTCACTATTTATAGTATAGGCTCATTGCATTCCCGATTTTTCAGAGCCATAAGTTAGTAGGCGTATAGCACAGAAGGTCTATCAAATCAGTGTTGTAAAATGTACATTTTCGTCATACATGATCCAAAAATGTTATAACAGAAAGGGTGGCAATTGCAAAATAACTAAAAAGATAACGAAGCCTTACAATCGTGAAATTAAATATATACAACCTGATTAAGAGGCACCCAGAAACAGCAATATACTATTAAACTACGAAATTTTGATTCAGATTAAGACATCTCTACAACTACTTGCAAACTTCCTGAGACCATCGCTCATTGACCAATGAGTTTCAAAGTTGGGTAGCTGTTGCAGGTTCCGATCTGAGATATACAACTGCATTTAAAAATCCTGGCCTACATAGAAGAGACACAATCTACTATTAGAAAATAAAAAAAAAAAATAATCAACAAAAAAAATAAACAAAAAAAACACATAATAATAAAAAAAAATAAATAAAAACAATTATAAAAAAACAAAAAAAAAAAAAAAATAATAAAAAATAAAAAAAAAAAATATAAACAAATAAAAAATAAAAAAAAAATAATAAGAAATAAACAAAATAATAAAAAAAAAAAAAAAAATAAAAATAAAAAAATAAAAAAAAAAATAAAAAAAAAACAATAAAATAAAATAACATAAAAAATAAAATAAAAAAAAAAAAAAAAAACCAAAACCAAAATAAAAAAAATCCCACCCACACCAAACCCACCCCCCCCCCCCCCCACCACCCCCCCCCCCACCCGCCCTCACCCCCCACCAACACCCCCCACCCCCCCACCCCCCCTCCCACCCCCCCCACCCCCCCCAAACACCCCCCCCCCATCTCCCACCCCCCCCCCCCCCCCAGCCCCCCACCCCCCCACCCCCGCCCCCACCCCCCAACCCCCCCCCCCCCCCCCCCCCACCACCCCCTCCCACCCCCTCGCCCCACCCCCCCCCACCCCCCCCCACCCCCTCCCGCCCGACACCCCAGCCCCCCCCTCCCCACGCCCCACCCCCCCCCCCCCCCCCACCTCCACCCCCCCCCCACAACCCCCACCCCCAACCACAAACCCTCCCCCCGCCCCCCTACCATCACACCCGCTCACCCACCCCCCCTACCACAAATCCCCCCCCCTCCCGACGCCCCCCGGTACAAACCCACCATCCCCCCAGTACTCCCCCATCTCCTCTGCATGCCAACATGCAATAATCCAGTCCCCATACCATGATTTGCGTCCTGCTTATTGAATATAAAGACCACATCGCGCCCAGCTTCATAGGCCTACGCCTACCTCGCAAATAAGAAACACTCCCCAGAAGTGCAAATTTCACACCCGGAGCATTTCCGCGCAACATGCTGCCTTTGACAGATAGGCCACTACTAATACAAGCCACTCGCACTTTTAATAATCCCAAGAATTTAATTCGACCATACACCTATATGCAGTCTATCCACACAGTAATCAGTACAACCTAAAAAAAGCACTTGAAATCAGAGGATCAGGTTTTATTGCCGATTATTTTTCGGAATCCAATAATACAACATTAGCCACAAAGTAAGTCAATCCGTTCCCCCCGAAAATTCGAAAGTGAACAGACTCGACATAGTTTCATACGCGTTTTCATACATAATCAAGCCAAAAAATGGAGGGTCAAACGTATGATTAAGTTATGCATAAAAAATGATCAAAAAAACCAAAAGTTGATAAAGAACTTTCAATCATCGAAAATTTTGCCAATCTTTGGTTTTATGAGTTTTACCCATAGAAAATTTCCTAGAGTAGGCAACATTCATTCATACAATCATGTCTGAGATTTTGCTTTTACTATCGGAGGTACATGTAAGTTAAGCTGGAGTCAAATCGTCATAGTTTTACTTGTAGAGCAGTAATTTTTCTTGGTGAATGGCTGTATATCTGGGATGATCGCAGTGTATATATGCATTTTCAAATACTGCATTCACATGTGTAGGTGCAATGTATCGTTACCGCTTTGCTGCCCCCAATGCATTCCAGACATGCTCCACGCGCATGTTAACGCCAGAATCAGTAATGCGCAAAACTGTGTCGTATAGAGTAAATTTTGTAATGATTGAATAATATCAAAATCAGAGATTGGCTTCCAGGGTTCCTCTCAGCTCTCTAGAGCTCAAAAACTCACGATAATTTCGGGCTAAGTAGTCCAGCGACATGTAATATATATTTTATCACTAAAACTTATTTCAATATTAAAAGCAACAATTTTGATGCACTTAACACAATTATGATGTTCATTAGGAGCCACATCTATCCAGCAGAAATCCTAACTTTATTGCTTGCTCTATCTCAAAAGCAGTAGGTTCCAACTTTATATTTGTTACCATTGAAATTGCCTCATTACCACCTCATATGACTAAACATCACTGTCAATACAATTTTTTCCATTATTTCACAATAGTTTCAATCCTGTTGATAAAACAATTGATAGATAAGCCACTTTAAATACCCCCAAAAATATTCAACCTTAAAAAACGGAACGATGGGATGATTAAATCATACTTATTTATTTTCTTCATGTAATCTAGCCGAGTGGCTGTTCCCAGAGACACCATCCTAAATCCGCTCATTGAGCGGCTGCATTGGATAATTTAAAAGAGGCTTCTCTACTAATTTTGTACCAAAGAGCTGCTCTTAATCGCAGTTCATCATAACTAGAGCCTCATAAATAAGGATTCTGTGTCACACATCCATTAGGCAACATTGAACAAAGACACGTGATAATGACAAAACAGTAAAATCATCCAATGAAATCACGAGGCAAGATCAGAATTGCGTGTTTCACGACAAAAAACCTCACCATTGAGACCTGTTGCAAAGATCATCGAAGTCATTCTAGCCGCAACTTGAGAAAACGAGCATCGCTCTCGCTAATACCTTGGGAACGGCCGAAATCGCTAACGACATCAGAAACATTTGCCAATCTTCAATATAGTGACCAAAACTGACAGCTCTGTTCTTTTAGTGACGGCCCTAGAGTAAGTCATTAAATTTTCGCTGTTATGATTTGTCTCTGGAGAACGAGTTTAAGGACACCTCATAAGCGCGATCGAAGAAGCGATCTCAGGAACGAAATCTTGTTATGAGGCCATCATAAAGCTCGTCAATAAATTAAAGAACTAGATACCTCATTAAGCAGCGATCGAAGAAGCAGTCCTCTGGAACGAAATTCTTGATATGAGGCCTCCATTCAGCTCGTCATTAAATAATGACGGTCTCTGGGAACAACCCCTCATGACTGCATTAACAGTGGAACGAAAATAAAAACGAGTACGATTAAAGCTAGTTACAACCGTACAACTGTACAATAATGTAAACTGCACCTTAATACCCTGACATTGACTTGATTGTACTGTGGCAAGTTTTGAAGTTTTTCTGCTTGGTGAGGATCACAGAAAACCAGGTGCACGTTTTAATCCATGACAGAACAAAGTTCACAATTAATTATCAGCTGTTCGTTGTTGCTTGCACGTCCACTAATTTAACTGCATAGAGAATGAATCTACGCTAACGGAATCGTGTATCATCGCATCTAAATTGCGAAACAACATTACAAGAAAGAAAGTACGCATACCACATCGCCATAAGTGAACAGTCCTATGGAAACGTAGTCCTAGAAAGATCTGCATAAATTGTTAGAGGACTTACCTCAGAAAATTGCAGATTGCCCCTTTCGGGGTAATTTAACCCCAAGTGGAACCACTGCTTTAAAGGCCCTTAAGGATACAGAGAAAATTGCATCATCAATCCAATGGAAATGCTTCTGAATAAGCAATATCAGATAATTTATTTAGATCGCATAAAACAAAACCGTGCTACTTACAGTCTTCATAAAAAGCACCTAAATCTTTTTTATAAATATCTATAAAAAGCACGTCTTTTGTTTCATACATATGTACATCATCTATTTCGGCGGATTATTCAAATTCCTTTATTTAGATAGGTATACGTTGTTAATTCTTTCAGAGCCACCTCAATCAGGGCTTATGAGCATGGACAAGATTTAACAAGCTGTTCAAGATTTTGCTAAATATCCAATCTACCTTTTCCGACGAAGAGTTGTAAATAGCTGAGCTATTGGCATGATGTGATAATTACTCTCAATGTGCTGCTTTTGGTCCTTAATAGGGAATGCACCCATGTTTTTCTGAATTACGCCTTCTGCTGGAAGTTTTTTTGCTATAGTTTGATTATGATTTTTTTTTTTTATTTATTATATCATTTTATTGCAAAAAAGCAAAAGGCTTTAACAGGATTCAATTGACACTTACGTAGAGCAAAAAACAAAAGGAATTTTACACAAATAACTTTGCAAAAAGGTGAAAAGGTCAAAAGTTCGAAGCGTGACTTGAAACTGTGGCAAAGAGTGGGAAGAAATCATGTAGTCCGGGAGAGAATTCCAAACACCGATAATTTCTATGAGTAAAAAAAAAATTGCGAATATTACCAAGATGAAACGATCAACCGGGTACAGTTTAAGACTATGACCACGGGTTGATAGATTCTGTCAAACGAAAAAAAAGCTCTCGTGAAGGAATGTCAGCAGTTTGTTAATTAATTTGAAGACGAAAACCAGTCAGAAGAAGATACGACGATATTCTAGGGATTTCAGGACCAAGGATCCTTAGACGAGCTCCGTAGATCTTCACCGTTAAAGTGACCACGCAGTCGACTCCACTTGCTTGGTAAAGTATTTTTGCACATTCTCCACACGTTTGATGTCTTTGACCAGATCGGGCTCCAAATCTGAGTACTAATATTCAATGATAAGGTCGGACGTGAGTGAAATATGCCTTCCTGAAGTTTTAGGAATCAGATAGTGTAAAGAATTCAAACACCAGATAGGC
This sequence comes from Prostheceraeus crozeri, assembly GCA_907163375.1. NCBI lineage: Eukaryota > Metazoa > Platyhelminthes > Polycladida > Euryleptidae > Prostheceraeus > Prostheceraeus crozeri. Next base: position 10,747 of record CAJQUW010005197.1, read on the forward strand.
GCGCGACATTGCTTTCGATGAAATGGTTGGCAATGTAAGTAGAATTCAAATCAAGTGTAAAAAAGATCCCAATATCGCGAACTTCCGAAACCTTTTGGATAGAGAACCTTTCCAAATGGTAAGTTTGGTCAATGATGTTACGGCCAAATGTTAGTGGCTTTACATTTGTTTGGTAAGATGGAGCAAACTGCCATAAATTTTGACCATAATGATAACTCCTGTAAGAATCAGACCAGTTCTAAAAAAATTCCGTCGGTACTTTGTTGAAAAATTTAACATCATCACGAAAATTCCCAAGTTACAGGAGCCTCTTGCAATGGATGTTCACAATACATCATTTATGGTATATATTAAACAAAACAGGCCCGATAAACCGGAACCCGTGGCGAATACCACTTGGATGGGAAGAGTCGTAGATAAGTGATTCTCCTATAAGCAACTCATGAGACCGAGCAGATATAAAATCAGAAAATCCATTTCAACAGTTCAAATATCAATTCCAAAATGCTTAAGTTTGATTAAGAGTTTGTGCGAATACAAACGGTAATCGAAGGCACCGACAAGAAATCGGATATGAAAACATCATTTTGATTATTTGAATCAACTGCCGATGTCCACTGATTTTAGCGCTTGTAATAGTTGGGTACAAGGAGATCACATTTTGGAGAATCATGTTTGACTGGTCCACAAAACTGTTAGAAACCAGATAAAGTGAAAGGACGTCGACAATCATTGATTCCATCACTTTGCAGACGATGCTTGTCAGTGCAACAGGTCGGTATAGTTAGAGACCTTGAGATACCTGTTACCCCGCCTTGGGATCGGAAGGATAACAGAATAACTTCTTTTTCCAAAGTTTCACTTGGAATAGAGCCGGTCAAAAGAGAGTATTCGAACAAAAGTTGAAAAGGAGAGAGCAAGGTGCATTGCGAGATTTTCAAAAATATTGGTGGAAAACCATCAGAGAGTACGTAAATTTATTCAGCATGTAATTGATGCAGAGTTTTTAGCAATAGAGGTCCAGTTGAAAACAGAGCTTGATTTAAACCTTCTGAAGTGATATCAGATTGAAAGCATGGAATAGTATGATCATCCTCAACGAAGGCAGAAGCAAAAAAGTTGTTAAATATGTTAGCTTTGATATCATTATCGGCGGCCAAATCTGTC
>CAJQUW010005198.1:0-28943 GCA_907163375.1 Prostheceraeus crozeri
GTCGGCCTCATTATCAAACTGACCAACACACAAGATACAACAATAACAAAGACAAAGCAATCACACAATCTTAAGCCAGCAATCAATAGGAAACATGAATTGCTTTTTGCAATCTAACTTCACAGTTCAATAGCCAATCATGCATGCAACACTGTTCTTGATATCATTCACTCCTTTAACCCGTTCTACAAAGGCTACATCAGTGCCATCCAAACCTCAACCGTTGAAGGCGCTGGACGCCGAAGGCCTTCTTTATACGTTTCAACTTTTACTTTATTATATCGGCCTATAAACTGAAAAGGAGAGCTTTGATTACTTTTGTAAACGCAGAGCAGCCTGTTGTGCAGGGCCCCTTCAGCTCGGTCAGCCATTCTAGATATTTTAAACAGTGTAAAACTTGTGTAAAACTTGTGTAAAACAGCAATGAGAAGTAATAGCTATTTTTCAGAGGTTGGCGAGATTCGGGAAAATGAAGTTCCGAATAGCGATTATCCGATTCAAATTTTGAAAATGAAGTTCCGATTCGCGATTATCCGAATTCGATTATGAGATTAAATGGATTTCAATTCAAATCTTTGCACTCCTAATGGAAATTTATGCCATCATTGTAATACACAACCTAGGTGTATAACTAGAGAAGTACAAGATAACAAATATTGCCATAAAAATTAATTCAAATGTTGTGCAATTGGTGCGGTAGAGGACAAAATTTCCTGTCTAATTGCCTTACATGGCTAGCTAACATTCAGGTGTACATGTACTCTGCCACAAATTAGACATAATACAAAGCACCCAAATTCTATGGGAATATCTCCAGGTTTGCTAGTATAACAATTTACAATTTGCATGCCAATGCACCCAATACATTGAATCCGGAGTGTATTCTTAGGTCTTCCTTCTCTAAATCCAAGTCGACCAACTAAGACTCAATCTAAAGGCCCACATCTCTTAGAAAAAACAAATGGAAGGTTGCCCTTCATTATAACACTAAGGCCCTCTAAAGTTTGCGGCATGTGATTAGTGCCGCCCTTTTTGGTCCTCAAAAATTATCCGAGCCAAATGACTGAAAATACGCTCTCAAATAAGAGTCGCTGAATGCCATCATACGTGGAAGGGATTGTGCAGATTCTTTTTTAAAAATTAGTCCTCTTCCAAGAGTCCCGAAACTTATGTGGGAAGTGTCTCTACCGAGAAAGTTTGTGGTATTCCCTTTCACAGCCTTCATCGACGCAACACGTCCCAAACTCCTATTGGGGCCCATCACACGCAGTCTTTGACTTTCTGCTTCCCTCTGCAGTTTTTCCGCTGACTGGCGAGCATAGTCAGTTGCTGGTCGGGATGACAGATTCAAGAACTCCTCTTGCTAGATCATGAGGACACGTGCACCCCATCTGCAGCGTTGAGTGGTAGGCCGCTAGCTCCTGGATGAAGGGTTGTCTTCTGACACTGTCTCCACAATGCTTCTCCGTTAGTCTTCGCTCTTGATTGCCCCTCCGACATAGTGGACTTTTGACTGTTCTCACTGATCTTGTGATTGAGTATTGCTTTTTGCCGTGCTCAGCTGTTTAATAAGGCATCCATGTCGGGGAAGTAAAACCTTATGGCTACTGCAAGGCACGCATCCATTCGTAGAATGTTTTGAGCATGCAATGCTACTCCTGATTCTGATCCACGCCAAAACTCTATGACCAGCAATCATTTTAGCCATGGTTTATCACACATCTAGCTATAGCAAAATGAACACAACTAATTAGCTTTGACTGTATTTGGGTACAGCTGTGGAAGACAGCAAATGAGCAACAACACAAAGCCTAATAGCTGCTGGAAAGCATCTCAATTTACTGCCCAAGATGACCCACTAGATTGAATGGTGGCAACTGTTTCATGCATTTGAATCTGCTGTCATCGAGTAATGGGAAAACGGGTTGAAAGGATGAAACTTTGAATATCATGACATACCTGCCGTCAAACTCTTCTTCCAGGCTGATGCAGGAAAAAGGCTAGCAGATTCTTGGCATAAACAATGCTGTCATCTCTCGACAAGGCTTCCAAAGAGTCTCTTAATAGCTGTAGTTGGGGCAGCAGGCACCCCATGTATGCCTTCACCTCACCTTGCAGAATATCAAGGCAGGTAGCAAGTGGAGCAGTGACCTTCACATATTCTGACCAGACCTGCACGTCGTAGTCTGTGATGTGTGGTAGGGTATGGAGTCGCTGTCCCTGACAAATCTGATTCAGCTTCTTTCTTTTCTCCAAGTCAAGCACCTCGGTGAGCAGGCATTTGTAGGCGTCGTGGGAAGAATTCTATCTTGTGACGCTAGGAGTGACAAGCTTCTTGCCCAGAGCAACTTGTATTTCGTTGGCTGTAACAGTTTTCCTGTTTTGAGCATTCCATAACCCTTGGGCTTTGTCTGCAGGCTTGATGAAGGCAGGTCTTGGATGAATACTCCATCCGGGTACTTTCTCTACATCTCTTGATGCTAGGATGTTCAATGTGTGCGCGACACACATCGACGAATGCCTAGGTAGCTGAACCAATTCTCATCCTCGTTCAAATGTTCCAGTGCATCTGCTACCTGAATGATGCTAATATCCACCTCTTCTGGATCTCGCACTACTTGTTCATGGTGATCCTCGGCGTAGTAGCGATTGAATGCACTAACGTAATTCGCGCCATTGTCGGTGGTGGTGCTAACAACCTGAAAATTGATGTGAACAAATATTGTGCTTAATTATATGCGAGAAGAATGCTTGATGGGAAACATCAAGCGCAATTATGCACAAAGATCATTAGTTTAAAGCTCACAATTTCTTGCACTGAATTATAGCACGAAAAGCTCTAGTTCAAGTGTCCACAGACTTGAACAATGCCTCGATTGCTCAGTCATTTTAGATGCTATGAGCTAGCTTGAACCTTTCCTTCCCTGCCGCACTGATGAGTCCCTGTGGGACGAAGTGCGTCTGCGGATGCCAAGGAGCTCAATGCTGCAAGTTGCTCAATCTACGAGTACAGTCTTTGTGATCTCCATAGACCAATCAGAGCACGCTTCTCATAATCGGGAAGCAGATTCAACTTTTTAAGCTGTACGAGACAGCTTCACGTGTGTAAGCCAGTCTACAAATTATGCTATATATTTTTTTTTAATTTTCTACTCGATGCATTGAACAGAGCAGAGCTTGCTATCATGGAGTTCCTGTGTCTGCATGATTGATGGATGCCTTGTACATGTATGTTCATTGCATGACATTTCCCATATAATCGTAGGTTACAGAACGATATTGAACGAGGCCGAAGGCTGAGGTCAATGAAGAGTTCTGTAGCATACTGTAATTGTTGCACGAGGCTTTGCATATGCAGGTGCGACTTCGATTTCATGTCCTCGAGCTCTAGAGCTCTACACTGACACAGCTCGAGGACATGAAATCGAAGGAGTGTCTGCATATGCAAGGCCACCGTGCAACAATGCATTGATGTATAAGTCACAACTTTCACAAAAGAAAATGGACAGATAAGTATGCATGAAATCAATTATTCTATTACTGGTAGCTGGTTATAAATGCATGTCATCATGACTTCATATTACTGTACATGCTCATTTTCGAATTGCTCACGGCATGCAATCAAAGCAGCTGAGAGATTTCAACAATGTAGGCCTATGTATCTGCATGGTCAGCTTTTACTTGTGGCTTTCAAGAATGATTGATCTAGCCCTTTAGAGACAGTAGCTAAAAGAAGTTTATCAAAGCTAGAAATCTTCCAGTGAATTTCCGAGCACATAAAAGGCATAAACATGCACAACTAGGCATTCCCAATGAAGCCTACACTGTAAATCGCTGGATACGAAAATTACATACAAACACATACCAAGTTTACATACAATTTGAAACCAACATTTGATACGAGATTCTGGTATATATAAAGAAATCTGGTATGTTTTTCATACGAATGGCCATTTACTTTCGTATGTGATTGGTATGTAAACGATACGAACTATGCTAACTCTGATTGGCTGTTTTACGTTGAAATACGAATTCTTGGTATGGTTTATATACGAGACCCGATGCAAATTGGTATGTGTTTCGTATGTCTTTCGTATGAATAACTTTATGTCATATGGCAAAAAATATGTTATACTACATACTACTTACAAATAACTTTTTTCCAGTAATACCAGCCGTGAATATTTTCTTTGTGAAAGTGTGGTATTTTACTAAGTTAGATTTGTTGTGGAATTAAAAGCCGGATGTCATCTTTGCAACTTGTCTTATAGCATTCACAAGACCTATAATTAGCTCATTTCCTTGAACTAAATTGATTAACATCATTTCAATAAAACAATAACTTTTCAGCAACCATGTTGACTTATATATCTCAAACATAACTATTTTTGCATTTAATGAATTATAATGTGTCTTTATTTTGGATTGATAATATGCTTAGTTCCAAAATTACATAATGCATAATTGTTGATGGTCAAATACTTATTGATTATTTATGAAATGCCTCGGACTTACATGTATTAAAATCGAATTCAGTATTGTTAGTTTGACTATAAAATGTCATTATCTCACTACTTACAAAGCAGTAGTAGCATTAGTGTGATCTTTATTGACAAAAAGCCTTAAATCAACATACTTTGGACATGATTGACGCTTTCTTTTAACATTGTGCTGGTATGGCTTTAGTATGTAAAGCATGCCACACTTGAAATAACATGCGAAAAGCATACAAATATATACCAAGATCATACAGAAATATACCAAAAAAATATCTTGGTATGCATCCTTCGTATGTGATTGGTATTGAGCGATTTACAGTGTAGCATTACTGGGTGGATTATTTTTGGCATACTTTGGTGGATGGATGATGCAGACACTCGAAGAATGCTAAAATGACCACGTGCATTATAGAGGAGACGTCTGCCCTCATTGAAGGTCGCTCAACTATAATTTTAATCAGTCCATGACAGAAAATCCTTTTGGGGATGTCAATTGCCTGCCTACCATCAGATCCGAGGACTGCTGGTCTTTCAACAGGAACAAGCTCATAGGCCTGCGTGTGTGTGTTTGTTGAAAAAACACCTCCATATGAATGATTAAACCTACCTTTTTCTTGATGTGAAATTCGTCGTGGAGTTCGGAAATTGCTTCAGCCAAAAATGCCGCAGTTTGTCTTTCAGTTATCTCTTTGATTCCAAGAACAGCAGAATGCCTCCTGGGGGACGTTTTGTCCTACCATGTGACTGTCATTCCTAGAAATGATCGGTTGCACGCAGACCAGCTGTCAGCTGTCGTAGCAACAAACTCTTGTCTGGCCAGAATGTTTGTTAGATCGTCTTCGCCTGTCTCCCATAAATCTTATGTCTCGTGTCAATTTCTCTTGTAAGGAACTTTGAATTCTGGACAAGCGTATGCCCACAGTGCCTTGTTATGCGGATTGTCAGTTTTCAGAGCCAGGCTTCATACAGCTGATGTAGGACCTAAACAAAAAATGTAGCCATCGATCTGAAGATCTGTGCCGTAATTACTTTAAATCATTCGCTTGAATCGACTTGACATGATGCAGCGAATTACAATCAATAGCTAATTAAAATTAATCCTTCTAGAATCCAAATTTTCATCTTGCAAGAGAATTGCATTAATCAATAGATTTTCTAGTAATTGTTCTTTGGCTCATCCATTTCACCAATCACTTTCTGTTAGTTGGTGACTGTTGAGGCCTATGCACCTACATGTGCTAATCGCTTGTGTGCGTGAAATCCTGTTCTACGTCAGACATTCTCATTTCAAAAATGCTCCAAATGGATGTAAGTTCGGACAAAAATGATGATTGAATGTCGATTTTTGGCTAACATTCACAAAACCTAATAGCTCAAAAAATGAAAAAATGAGATTATGTTTCCAATTGCCCCGATCCGACCATACCAGCCAGGTGCCACAGCCCAAATTTCTGCAGATATTTAAACGTGTGTGCAAAATTCCCCAGAGGAGGCAACAGATGCTGGGATGATTTAGGCAATCTACATGCATAAAAAACTGGCTAGGCCTACAAATAGACATTCCTAATAGGCATCAACCGTGGTTCATAACCAGGGCTGGGGTGTCGGTGTCGTGCCCTTTTTCCCGGTGTCGGTGTCGGTCAAAAAAGCACGACATCCCAGCCCTGTTCATAACTCAAGCGCCTTATACATGTGTATTTTTTCATTTGACCACCTGTGTCTTCTTTCTTCCATGTCTTTCATTACTTTCTTTGTAACCGTAATCAGAATAAAGTCATTTCTATTCCATTCTGTTCTATATTGCTAGAAAAATGACAGTGATGCATTATGCATGTGGAAAGTGCGCAATCTGGCTCCATTCCCCACATGGCACATTTATACATTAAACTTACTTGTAGTATAAGTGGAGGCACTTCTTCTGAGAGAAGGATTGATTGCAAAAGCTATCAATGCTGGCCTGTCTCGTCAGCTGTCTCTTGGTTTGAGGCTCAGGTGTAATGCTCTGGCAGACTTCCGACGATCCCGCTTGCTGCCGAACCTATCAAGAGCAGCCTTTAGGTCAGGGAGTTTGATCACTGTGGTACCTTTTATAGTGGACCTAACAAGAAAGAATGGAGAATGCATCAAAACTTGCATCATAGATAGACCTCATGTACCTAGACCAAATCCCGTATTGCCAACAAACAACCCTGGCTGAAGAATTAGGCCCCTCGTAGAGACTACATACAAAGGCCAAAGTTACAAATGCATGTAGCATCAGTGCATTCAATAAATGCGAAATCAAATAAAATCATAGGTTGCTGCAGACTGAAGAGCTGACAGTACCTTTTGATCTTAGAGAGAGAGAGAGAGAGAATCGTTTATAATTCAGAATTGAAAATCACACATTCACATTACAGCAGCTCCATTAGCTCCATCTCATAAGATTAAGTCGAGACATGTGATTTGAAATCTGATTTGTTGTGCAGGTCTATGCAGGGAAATAGTTCATTATTGCTCCTAAGGAAAATACATGAAGGCAAGCCTCATGTAGCCTACTCTTCATGATTAAATGATGTCTTGAATACTGCCTGCTTGATAAATTGATTGGCTTTCAATGGGAGTGCACTCACTTGACCCAAAACCGACATTTCACATCCGGGATCCGGAGACAAATATCGTGACTTTTTTGCACTTCTGGAAGCATGGAAAATGCGGGATGTGCTTGCTCCTGGACGAGCTGGGCCCTGTCTATATGCACTGTGGCAGAATTCATTGATTTCAACTATTTTTGTACGCCTTTTTGCAATATATACAGTATGGATTAGGCGAAAAGGTAGACCTCGGCTTCTCATCTGAAAAACGTGCTTGGCATGTCAGGCTGGCTGCCGCTTGCAATCATTCGATGCGTCCGTATGCCTGTGATTGGCTCTTGTATCTTGTGTCATCTGTTGATTAATCCATTTGAAAGGTTGAATAATCACTTAATAACGCATGTATATGCATGTGGCTTCATCAGCAGTGGTGGGCACGCTAGCCGCATAAAAAGTGATGCGCAGAATCCGCAATCGCATCTCATTTTCACCATGCTGCAGCGCACCTCGCAACCCACCAAGCCACGCAACATTCTTCCAGTACCTATAGGAAACATGCACGAAGATGAAATAGTGGAATTACCGATCAAAAAGTTGTCGAAGCAGAACCGCATTTTTGCATAAAATAAGAACACCTCTTATGTGCGCCTTGCTGGTCTAATGATTGACTTGCTAGACATACGGACTCTCTGTCATCATATAGAACCTAAATGTCGTATGATTAAAGTCCATAGTAGGCCTGCGCATACTCCTAAGCCCTAACCACTGATGACAAACAAAGTAGAGGATTTCAGTCTGGAACATCGCCAGTTTACATTTTTGGCTATAAGCTATAATACGAGTGCAGTTAGCACTTAGCTATTGGATTGATGCATTGAATCGTTGAAAGAATTAACTGTCAATATAGCCTGACCTCAAAATTCAACATCATATAGGCCTAGCATGCTCCATTTGCGTTTATTGCATTCACGTTCCTGCATGTGCTTAGAGAATCAGAGCATCACTATTATGGCGTCAATATAACAACAGTACTTGATTGGGAGCACTTGGAATCGAGCAGATCAAAGCCTGATAATAGGGCTACCTACAGGTCGGGTGTTGAAGAAGCCATGGCTCTATTAATCTGGACGCTCAAATTGGAATAGAATGAAAAATGCCACATATTCCCTCACTCATCCTTGACAAGTGATAAAAGGCCTTTTACTGTGATGGCAAGTCTACCGTGCCATTTATCGTCAACAAACTGCATGCCACATAGCACCACATAGGATGCCAACATGTGCCTGCTGAAAGAAAATTGACATTGAATAATCTTCATAAACATGAAACTATATGCTATGCATGCACGTGTCATAGCATGCGATGGCAAATGCGCATCAGAGGTCATCTTAAGTCCAAGCAACAGCAAGAAAATTGAATTAAAATGAGCAGTAGGATGGGCCTATCATCGATGCCACATGCAGGCCCTACTTGAAGAAGCGCTTAAGCAATAGGCACACACGTAGACCTACCGCGCCGTGATTAAATTTTTCGATTAACAGATAGACAAAGCCTAGCCGATATCTAGCCTACAATAGATGCACGAATGCCGACACGTCTGTGGGCCTACGTGACTTATTGAGCTGTCTCTAATAAAGTTGGTATTTACAAAAGATGCAAGATATTTATGGCCTATTCAAATGTAGATACAAAGCGCATGCGAGCATACTGATTGTCTAAATAGTACAGATTGTTTCATAAAAAATGGATCACCCTTAAACATCGCCTTAACTTCAACTTTGTCTAACTGCGCCAAACTTGAACGAATTTCTCTGAAATTTGGAAGATATGTCAGTTGTGCTTACTAATATCATTGTTGGAAATTTCAAGCATGAATATTGAGTTGTTTTCCTGTTATAGATAAAAAAGTAGTAGATAATTTGATCTTCATTTAGCAATGTTACACAAAATCATACCTACACTCTTTATAAAATTACATTTGTTTCCCTTTATATGTAATATCGTTGTTCTACAAGCCAAAAGCTATCAAGCAAAACAAAAATAAAGAAAATCGGGTCAATCAGAGCCAGTATAGCACCATTATTCATCAACAATAATGTAACTGCTACATGTGATTAACTGGACTTCATGTTCCATAGCTTCCTGACTTCGTTGCTGGTCGGTGTTGGCAGGCAACTCCTGATTGCTTTTCCAGAAAAGAAAATCTATCTCTTACCGGTTTAGAAAAACAATACAATATCACAATGAACAATAACGAGAATCGCATTCACAACAAAGGCAAGTTCAGCCTTGCTAGAACTAGGGTTTTCTTTAGCGTGAGCTACAAGCAAGCGACTACATGTCCCTTACCACAAAATGTGCATCGATGGCATAATAATGATTTTCGACTCTGTCGTAAAGAGGGCTCTGGCCGTTCCACTGCAAAACATCCAAACGTAGAGACCGCCCCAATTTTGAGATTTGTCTAAAGTTGATCCAAGTTCTCTCGTTAACTGAGATGGTTGCACTAGACTCGTCTATTTTTAAATGTCCAACTATTCGTAAAGAAGACTTATTGATGTCGAATTTTCAAGAGCTGTAAGAGGCCCTTTCAGATTCGAATTATCAAGATCAGCATACAAAAAGACGTCTCAGATGGGCAAATGAAGTCATTGTCAGTGACGAAATCAATGGGATTCGGGTTTGTCTGGTCTTGAATGAGGCATCAGTCCGTCTGAAGGATAGTGATGGTTGATTGAGATTATGGATAAAACTTCACATACAGCAAGGAACCATGAATTCTGAACGCTATGTGAATGTTTTACGAATGAACATTGGCCAAATGACAGATCAACTTGGTGATCCATCGACTTGGTTATTTATGGATGATAATGCTACGTGTCACAGGAGTAGTAGAGTCAACTTATGCAAGTCTCAATTAGGGTTAGGACATTATCTTGGCCAGCTCGTTATCCTGATCTGAATCCCATAGAAAATGTATGGAGTATTCTAAAACGTAACGTTCGTCGTTCACTGCTACCTACAGATGGCGTATCAAAACTTACGTCACTGTTAAAATGAGAGTGGAGAAAGTTAGATCAGTCAAAAATCAACGATATCATCGAATCAATGCCTAGACGAATTGGTAATGTCATTGACAATAAGGGTAGGACCACAAAATATTAGCTTCTTAAGAGCCGTTACTGTATCATAGCTTATCAGATTATATAAGGACATTTAAATATATTAGGGACATGAAATAACATGAAAAATGCTTTCTGTATCATACTTATGTTTTATTTAGTCAAATTTTAGGATGATCCACTTTTTATGAAACGGACTGTACAACCAACGATGTGACGCTTGAGGCAGAGAGGGAATTATCCTTATTATTGGCAACCCTTGCTAATAACTTATGCTTTAATTGAAGAAAAATGCAGTCCAAGAAAATTTTAATTGCTATCGAAAAAACAACTAATTGTTGCTTCAAAAACGAAACCCGCTATTTCTGAAAGTCTCACAAAGCAGTTGAAAACGCAATAAGCAGCTAGCCTTCATGTATTATATACTTAGGTTAATTGTGCAAAATCATCCTATAAGTCATTTATAAGCTCACTATAAGTCCTATAAGCTTTGCATCTCAAAATAATTTTTAGACAATCCCACTCCTGCATGCCAGAATGGAATTGCTATAGAAAATTGAATGATTATGATTGCTACTTGAGTGGCCCCTGAATCATGGTGTCATCGTAATCTGTGATGCATGATCGAGTTTACGCATAGATGTACCCTCACTCAATTCAGTCAGACACATGAGACAGTATAACTCTCTCACTGAAAAAATGATGTTATTCTCTTAATTAACTCGCAAATCAACCGTGGACATTTTCTAAATTTTAGCTCTGTTCACTGGAAAATGTTGCGGATTGCGTGATTGGGCTGGATGTATGCAAAATTTGTTGTAGCAACACCTCTGCTCATCAGCATGCCAGTGAGTTGCTACTGTCGTGAAACCTGGTCAACAGTTGGATTGATTCCGGGCCGACCCCTTGCAGGCTGCCGGACAAAACTGGTCCGAAAATCTCGGCCATTTTCCCATATCTCTGACATTCACGAGTGCCTCGATGACCAAATCATAGGCTCAACTGTATGACAGCACCGGCAGTTTTGGGCACATATTTTGATTATCATCGGCTTATAGTTGTGGCAGGAGCAACTCATAGGTGTCAAAGTAAACAACATTGAATGCCGTTGCCACAAGATGCACATATTTGGCGGTTATGCGGCAGACTATTGACAAATCAGCAATCAGAAACATGCCTATCGGTATGTTGAAATCACTCAAGACGTTTTGCATTTATTGCCATAACAGGTTGGTGAATGATGTCTTTTGATGAAAATCTTCGGACGGATTGCATGTTCAAAGAAACGACTAAATTTTCATGAGGGAGAGCGCAGAACATGCAGTAGGGCCTACTTGCAAGAAAAAAAGATAATTGCATCTATTAGACAAGTTTACCAATTGAATTGAAAGAAGTATATGTTGAATAAATTACTGTGTCAGTCAATCGTTTGGATTTCGAGCTATATTGACATCAATGTAAAGTAGAGCTTACCTTTAAATTTGACGAAGTTCCTTGCTGAACTTTCAGCACAGTCGAGCCTTTCGTGCAACAGGCGTTGTCCTCGCTGACTTTGAAAAAAAGTTCAGTCGATCTCGGATTACTCAAAAATCTTGTTTTTGTATCCACCTGGTCGTCACTATCATTTGTGGATGTCGTTGAAATTGGTGCTTCTTGCTCTGAAGTCCGGCCTGCACACATGCGCTTCGTGCTCGTAAAATATTTCTTCATTTTCTTTCGTGTCTTTTCTGTGGCCGACCGCCTCCAGCACAAAAATGGAATGAAATGATCTTCCTTGATCAATGACCTGTATTTCTACAACGCATTCACAAAGTAGGATTGTCAGGCGCCTGGAGTCTGGCTGAGCGCAACGAAGTTTGGGTAACTGGTGAAAACAATCCAATTGTTTTGATGGCTACACTATGCAGACATACGCGTCTTCAAGGCGCCATTCGGTCGGTGGGTGAGAGCAAAGACGAGAGCGGGAGAGGAATGGACAATCCTTGCCATAGTTGAGCACGGCTTCAGCAGCATACCGCTCCCCAAGTGTTGCAAGAGGAACAAAAGTAACTTCATAGATATCTCTACCTGGTGTCTGCGCTCGAGGTTGAAGGAGACAATTCATTTACAGCACGTTTCCAACCAGCCGAATCGCGAATCGCTTTAAATTAAAATCAGTCCGATTGGATTATCCGAACCGATTTTTCGACAAACTTCCGATTCGATTATCCGATTCGAAAATAAAGTTCCGAATGTTCGGATAGTCGGAATTTTTAGTCCGATTATCCGATTGCCCACCTCTGCTATTTTTAACTATGGCTAAGCTATCAAATGACGGATTTACTTTGTAATGTCTTGCATGTTTCAGTTTGTATCATTTGCGATGACCTGCTGTCTTTTTTGCTTAGGATGAAAACACGATTTTTTGTTTGTTAAGTTCTTGTATTTCTTTGTAATCATATATGTCTTTGTGTATGACTTGAGCCTCACGATTACCATTTGGGGTTTTTGAAATAAACGTCTATATTATTATTATTATTATCATTATTATCATTATTATTATTATTAGTATTTTAAACAATCCTGTGTACAGAATTGTTCATCAATAGGCCCAGTTAGAGAACAGGCATCGGAAAGCGTCCATCATGATTTCAAGCAAAAATGGATGAACTACAAAGTGCCGAGCTCACATCCACAATTAGAAGACAATATTTTGAAAGCTGTTATCTCATGTAACAGCCACAAGTCTGTAATTCTTTGTTTTGAATGTCCTATTGTTATACAAACACATGATGTATTGAGTTGCGTCTTGAATACTTTTAATTGAGATAGTTTTGTTCGTAATAATAAGCTCAGGTTTAATACAAAATATCGATATTTTTCGAAATATCTTCAATGATTGATGATAAGTTTTACACATATAATCGCAACTAACTATAAAGAGTTGATGTTCAGTCTATACATCTCTTAAAAGTCAGGAAAACAATAAAGTTATATTCACTTTCCATACGGTATATGGAAATCGTAAATTCAAAAAATCGATTTTTTTTCAAAATGCTCTCAATGAAAGATATTATAATTTGCATATTTGACATCAGCACATAAAAGTGTCCCGGAAACCATTGAGTTTTTGTTTGTTCACTATTTTGAGGGTTGAACCCTTCTCAGGAGCACTGTATTTTGCTCTCTACTGGATTAGTTGGGGCGTCTGTCCTACGAAGGCCTATCTATGTTATTATTTACACTTTCGGAGAAGAATAACAAATGTTTTTATACTTTATTTGGAAATTTGTGATTAAAGACAGCGTCCCTCGCCCTTTTTGTATTCTTTAATACAAGTTTGAATTGAAGAAACTGAAAAACAAGAAACACTGACTTTTTAGGGAAATCTTGCAAAGTTTCAGATAAATTATGAATTTCAAAGCACCTTATTTGAGTATTCTCACATTTTGACACACTTTGATGCCTTCATGCCTTATTGAGCTTATTTTATGTTAAAACAACAATTTATCCGTTGTTTTAAAAAATTTCCATCAATTTTTCACATGAAAGGTTTTTAGCAAGGTCTCCTGGATGCAGAGCGAATACTATCACAAGGGCACTGCACTGACATGCAGAATTATATCATAAAAACAATATTGATTCTGTAAGAAGTAAACAGTTGTTCTATAGAAAGTCTACAGTGGTTCTATAGAAGGCCAACAGTGGTTCTATAGAAAGCCAACATTGGCTCCATAGAAAGCCAACAGTAGTTCTATAGAGAGCCAACATTGGTTCTATAGAAAGCCAACATTGGCTCCATAGAAAGCCAATAGTGGTTCTATAGAGAGCCAATATTGGCTCCATAGAAAGTCAACAGTGGCTCTATAGAAAGTCAACAGTGGTTCCATAGAAAGCCAACATCGGTTCCAAGATGTTTTGGTTTCCCACAAAACCGATGACTTTGATTTTCCAGAAAACAAGTGGAGTTATTTTTAGACCAATAATATGCGTTTTATACACAATAATGGATTTGTGATAAGATAGAATTGGTTTTATGCTGCAAAAAATTTCGGGCATTAATGGGTTAAAGTTGAAAGGAAGTTCAAGTTATCACACAATTAATCCCAAGTGCAAGCTACTCTGAGACTCCAATTCTTTTCATTCCATAGGCATTTGGAAACGCCATCAACATGATAAACAAAATAAGCAACATTGGTAAGAAAATTCCTATTCTATGACTCTTCGTAGAGATTGATTTTCTGAAATTTGTACTGTTTGATGGAAAGAACATGCGCACTGATTCATGTCAACAAGCACATTTTTGGTGTTAGTTTACAAATGATGAGAGCAGAATACAATAGTCGAAAACTAACGTCTGATGTGCGGCAGATGATAAGACAATGATTATGGTGACTGCTGCGAGCTGTCGAGGCAATAAAACAGGAAATACTTGAGTGACGTGGCAGCGAATGACTAACGTTGATAGAACAATCTACTTGAAACGTTCCAAACCACAATAGCGTCAGTATATCAAGCGATTTCAACATTCGCATTCAACACAGTCACTAATCAGCTGCTGCACGTTCGTAAGCTAATTTCCGACTAATTCTGTCTAATTCTGTCACATTTGAGCTCATGCAAGTTTAGTGAAGTAATTCCTGATAAAAAGCAGTAGAAAGAAAATATTTTTGTTACTAACCTTCAAATGGATTGCTAATTGAATCATCATTTGACATATTCCTTGGAAGTAATATTTTCAAATACAATGATCACGAATGCCCTTCCGAAATAGCCCTCACCCTCAATGAACACCCTGGTCATGACACTTCATCATATAGGCCCAGTATTTGTCATTTTACTTGGAGAGACATTAAACAGATTTGAAGTAAGTGCCGATGTCATGGAGAAAAAGTTACATGATCAAAGAGTTCAGTTTAATTATGCTGAAAATAATTAATTTAGCTTTGGAAATATACTCATACAGTACAAGAGGGAGCGCTGTTATATGTGTTTTGTAGACCTTGATTGCTCTCGCTGTGTATTTCATTCTATCGAATTCATCCTTGTAGGTTTGTGAAAGAGCAGAGAGGGTATTTGAGCAAAGAAAACATCAAATTCAAGCGCATTTTCTAATTTCACCATAAAACGGTTTTACTTAATGAAATAGCGGCTATTAATGAATGACATGACAATATGCTATCTCAGCCATTAAATGCAATGGTAGCAAGTGATAGAGATTGATATGGAGATAATTCGTCTCCCTTTGGCTTACGTGATTGGCCAAGCTCTCGCAATGCATGAACAAGTAGAATTAGGGAACATACTGACTACAATTGTCACATTTAGTACAACATGATGCAGTATACTCGCGTGATTCATCTATAACATTTATACGTGTACCTTAGCATGGTATGACACTATGTTTGAGTGACTGTCATGTATCGCATTGACTCTTCTTTTGGTTAGTGTAATGTAATCTCCCTCTCTTACAGAGGCCTTGAGCATTGCGTGCTGTCGGTAAAGAAGTAGAAGCTTGCAGCCGAACAAAGATCTTTAAAGTTATGCAACATATAACTCTGTCAAGTGTGAGGTATCTTCGACTCCATCCTCTGTGATAAATCCATCAAATGGGATAAATACTTGCTGCGCTCTCACCATCTAAGTTTGCAGACTGTGTACGTTTAACTCTATTTGCCTCGGACTTTTCTTATCGGTAGAGAATTATGGGGGAGGGCATTATGCCCCTCAGATCTTATATAACACAACTTAATTGTGTGTAATTCTTCAGCGCATGCTCTCTCCAATGGTGGCACCGGTTTTGTATTTGAAGTTGATCTTGTTGCTATAATTACATGCTGCACTTCTGATTTCAATAACAGCCATTGATAGGACGGCGTTCTGCTGTCTGGCAAGCTGTGACTCACACTCCCCGCTCTATCTCGGCGTGCGTCTACTCTAGAGGTTATTGTTTTCGTCAGTATGTCAACATTCTAGTTCAACGTAGCCTCCTAAAATTCTAGCTTGTGGCGCTTTAGGATGCCGGTTAGGAGGTGACAGATTGCAGTGTAGTGGAACACTTTTCTCTTGCAATATTCTACCGTACATACTTCATACCCACTTTTTACTCATATAAGTAGCATGTGATTATCATTTTATTTGTATAAAGACCTAAATGATTCGTTATTAGACTGTGTCAGACCTTAGTGTTGCTATTAGATTTCTTTATTAATTCTTCCAGCATTATCAACTGTATTTACATTCCCTCTTATTCTAATGGACGCAATGATTTAAACAGTATTTATGTGTTCCGACCCTCTAAAGAGCGCGGCCAAGGTACAAGAAAGTTGCTCTGGTGCTACAATTGAAAGAAAGTAGTCGAAAAATGTCACGACCGATTTCAGGCTTTATCGATCATCATCTGGTGCATGTAGATAGTCAGAGAAAGACCCACAGCTTCTATAAGAATATTTACAGTCACTGTTGTATTCCATCTTGTGCTTTTCGCTTTGTTTGACACTGCTAACAATTTATAAATAATAAAGCCACAAAATTCATTTTGATAAAATCGAAAGCTATTATCTTGCACAATCAGCAAATTTTGAAAGACGGATGGCTAAGTCATCAAGAAAAAGTTACACGATCAAAGAGTTCTGTTTATTCTGGAAATAATTAATCTTGTTTTGGAAATATACTCGTACAATGCAAGAGGGTATCTATATATTGCACAATGCATTCCGTCCACTCTTGTTCAAGTGCGAACTTCAGACTGAATATAAATTCTACAGTATTTCTGCAGTAACAAATCTATGAGCAAACGTGAGAGCATGTAAACCTATCACCTATCAGACTTAAGACATATGAACAATTGAGCAAATGATCCAGATAAAACCGAGACTAAAGCAACCAGGGCAGGTAAAGGGTGGAAATAAAATCTTCTTGGGAACATAATTTATTTTATTCCCGACCTATGCTCGCTTTAGTAGCTTTGATATCTGTTTTGTTTCTTTTAATATCTCGGTTATTTACTAAATTGTTATTACACTGTATACCGTTGACTGACAATTGACAGACATTTATCCTACAAAATCTACTTTGTCGGTCATTGTTAGTTCTTGTAGGATGATTGCCACTGATCACCTGCAAAATCTGACAAAAAGCAACAAAATGAATACAACGAATTATAGCTTAAATTTTATCAAAAATGTAGGCAATTAATCAAATTATGTCAAAATAAATCATGGATTTGTCACAGATTACAGTGTATGTTGATTACGCACTTGAAAATTTCAAGTACTCATAAAAATCCCTGTGGAATCCCTCCAACTGGATTGAACTGAGTGAGCGTGGTGCATTGAAAGAATCTTACATTTCAGAAGTTGCTAACAAACAGTCGTTGATAACGAAGCCTTTATTCCTCGTTCATTGCGCTGACTTTATTGGTCGTTCATTGCGAAGCCTCTATTGGTGGAGGGGAGGGAATTCACTCTGTGGAATTCGTGACTCACTATTCATGTTTCACCGATTTTCCGATCAGGATTTCAAAGACCAAGCATGCCGAACAGAAGAAACTCCCAAATAAGCAATGAAAAGCGTAAAGCCATTATCGAGAAAGCAATTCGAGGAGAAGATTTTATTTCTTTGGCGGAAGACCTTGGAATCAAAAGAACAACAGCTTACATGATAATTAAGAGCAATCGAACTGAAAAGAACACTCAAGCAGGAAGACGGGAATCACTTACGAAACGCACCCCACAAATGGGAGAACTGCTTATAAATTTCGTAGAGGAAAATCCTTTGATTACACTGCAGCAATTGAAAGAAAAAGTAAACAATATTGTATCAGAGCGTACAATCGTTCGTATTTTGGATGGATGCCTGTATTCACTTAAACTGGCAAGAATGAACCTGTTGGCCGAAAAAAAACACAAGAAAACATTGAGAAACGACGACAATTTTGCTTGGACTATCAACAAGAACTCCGAAGAAAGGTTCATTCAAATGAATGTGGGTATAATTTATACACCAGACGAACTCAAGGAAGGAGCCGAATTGGTTCCCGAGCAATGGCCAGGATTCGTAACTGTCGGGGAAAGAATATCAACATCATTTTAGCCGTTGATGACAGTGGTGCAATCATTCAGCACGAGGCCTATGTTGGTGGAGCGGCGGCTCATTTCGCGGAGTTCATGACAGAATTGTCTGCTTTAATTGGAGGTGAGGCTTGTGTCATTTATATGGACAATGCCCCAATACATAGATAAATGACAATTTTATTGGAGTCCAGCAGCAGCACGAGATTCGGAGATTCGATGCTCCTTACTCACCCCAGCTCAACCCAGTGGAGGGGTGCTTCAGTGTCCTCAAAGCCTGCATCAAACGTCAGCTGCGAGAATTTCAGCCAGAGTTGGATACTGAAAATGCACGTGAAGCTGGACAGTCTCTAGCTGCATATAGAGAAGGTCGTCTTTTGCAGTTGGTACCTCAGAGTTTCCCAAAGAACTAACACGTGAAAAAATTCGAGATTCTATCGAGAGGTAGACCGTGTTGCAGCAAAGTGCGTGGCAAGAGAGCCTTTACAGTGACTTCCATAACCGTTTGTTACCCAACGTTGCAGAATTAAAGTTTTTCAGAGTTGAAAGAATTTCTCCTCTCTTTAGAGTTAGAATACCATTGAAATTGAATTATAAAAAGTGGGTCTGATGAGATGAAGCTGAAATTGTAATTAAGTATTAATTGCATATTTTGTTAATTTAGTGATTAGATATACTTAATTTAGATAGTTAATTTAGTGATTGGATATAATTGATTAATGAAAAATCAATATAGTTACTTCTCAAAGTTGATAAAAGTATAGACCGTGCCAAAAAATTTCTCAAAGTTGAATGCCGGTTTGTCAAAGTTGAATGCCGGTTTGTAAAGTTGAATGCCGGTTTGTCAAAGTTGAATGCCGAATGGCGCCATTCCATCGATTGTCTTTTGGATTCCGGATCGTAGAGGCACGCCCACGTTTCGTCTTCTGTGACCACATTCGAGAAGAGGTCATCACCATTTGCCTCATACGCCTCCAGCAGCTCGGTGCAAACATCCACGCGTCTGTCCTTCACATCCGGTGTCAACCGTCTTGGAACCCATTTCGCACAAATCTTGCGGTAGTCCAATTCAGTAATCATTGACTGGATGGAGCCATATGACACTTTGAGAGCATCCTCTATTTCACCGATCGTAATACGGTGATTTCCTCAAATGGCGTCGTCAACGAGTTGTCGATTTTCATCGCTGACTGTAGTTGATGTCGACCACACCTCGACTTGTCCACAATTTCCGATTCTCCTTCACGAAACTTCTTCACCCAACGGCGAACGTTGCTGATCTCTATGACAGAGTCTCCATAGACATTTATCAATCGTGTGTGGATTTCTACAGCTGAACAACCTTTCCTGGTCAAAAACTCGATCCCTGCTCTGTGCTTTAGTTTCTCCATGCCTTCGAGTGTCAGAAGTATGCAGTTACACCACCGTCGCGACTGATAATATGACTAACTGACGTGTCTGAGTATTGCTCATTAAAATGTGTTATGTGCTTCAAAATTACGTTGCAGCGATCGATTATGTGGCTGTGTAGAGCCGATGAATACAAGTTTACCTTTCTTCAAAAGATCCTGTAGATATGAGCCCATTTTTCGATTTCACAAACAAACAGGCATTAGTTTTTGATCCACCCTAAGTATATATCAAGTGAAAGCGCTTTCAACTAGACTATAATTCAATGCTGCATTTACATTGATTTGGGATTTTTCTTCAACTAGCCTTTGTCCTCCGAAAATTGTCTTCTGACCGATTCCAATTTCTTGTTCTCTGACCGATGCACATTTCTCAACTCAGAAATGATGTTTTTACTTTCTTTAATTTATTAATACGACGAAATACATCATCTGTGTGTCTAGTTTGAAAATTGTCAGTCAAAAACTACTAAGAAAAACAAATAGAAAAAAATCATCACAATTGACAATTGTGAATCTAAAAATATGTCCTTCATTCTTTCGATCAGACTTTTGATTTTTCTCAAAATGTCAAGTTGATGCCGAAACAGCATTTTTCATCCGGATCTCATGAAAACTCACAGAATTATCAAGAACCAACCATAATGTATTGATGTATGAGAATTTTGTTTGATACGACAATGATTATCATTTTCAAAATTTCGCGAAACGGCCAAAATATTTGTTTGACCGAGAACACAAATCATCGGTCAGAAGGCACTTGGTACTATATAGGAAAAATACAAAACTTGTATAAATACTCATTTGGTGTGCTCGCTACTATGATTTTCGAATTCAGGGTAATACCGGGTGATCATAAAGTGAAGAAGTGAAGAAAATGCTTTGTTTTGAGTTTAATTGAGTTTAGATTGAATCGAATATCATTTCTCGTGATTATATACAATAGATGTGAACATATGAGCACTTGAAGGACGGGTTGTCTCGTGACTACTTGATTGTGTCATGTGATCAACTTTTTACATAGATAGGAACATTTGAAATTTTAGGCTTAGCATATCTACATACGAATGCGTCAGACACATCATTCTTCTCTTCATTTCAGTCACTCACTATGGCTTACAACGTTGCTGAACGAGTGTGCTTGATTGAAAATTATTTTTCGTTCTGGAAGCTATTCTATAGCAAAGAGTGCTCTCTTTCAACTCAATCCATCCGCTCCTGTTCCGCACGATTCAACAATTAGAGATTGGTCGATAAATTTCGAGAAAACGGGATCCGTGCATGACCGAAGACGCAGTGGAAGACCGTCCTTCGATGATGAAGATGTCGCAGCTGTTCAAGGTGCACTTATAAACAGTCTCAGGCCTCAAAAATCGCTCAGAAAGTTTTCCCAACAAAAAAATTTTTTCGACATGTCCTACTCCAGTGTTCAGAAGATTTGTCGAAAAGTTTTGCATCTGTTTCCCTATAAGACCTGTGTGATGCACACACTGATGCAGAATGACTACGAGCAGCGATCGATATTTTGTGATGATTTATTGCCGTGACCAATGATGATCCTCAGTTTTTGAAAACATGCTTTTGGAGTGATGAAGCTTGGTTCAAATTCATCTCTCTGGATTACATGAACTCACAAAATAGAAGTCTCGCGATGTTGGTTGTCGGAGAATCCACATCAGTACACTGTATGTCGAAACCTCACTTCATCCTCAGAAAATCGGTGTCTGGGCTGCAATGTCTGGAGAACGGATTCATTTCTCTTTCTTTGAAGGTCGAGTGGACAGTGACAAGTATTGTTCATTCATCGATCGCTACTAGTTCGTCGTGACCTTAACTGAAAACGAAAGATATATTGCATGGTTCCAGCAAGACAATGCAACGGTCCATACTTCTCGCAGAACTACGCAACATCTTACTCAGATATTCGGAAAGTGACTGATCGACTAGCAACTCTTTCCAGCGCGATCACCGGATCTCACACCAATGGATTTTTCTTGTGGGGCTTACCGTTGGGGGTGAAGGGGGAAAATAAGGTGTTTGTCAACAACCCCAAAAGTTTGAATGATTGAGAGTGCAAAGTGCCATTACGTCCTGTATTAAGAGTGTTAACTCAGACATGCTAATGAATGTGTCATCCAATATCGTAAAGCGCGCCCGCAATAGCCTAAAATTACTGTAAATCTCAGAAGTTTTTGGAGGGCATTTTCAACATCTTCTTTAACTTGTAATGTGTTCTTCTAAACCCCTCTAACTGAAAATTGAATATAAATGGGACCTTGTTTATCTAGAAAATTGTAGTTTTATCCACTATGCATCATTTTATCATCACCCTGTACTTGATCACATTTGCAAATTTCCAAAGAAAACGAAGTTGCAAAGTTGAAAAGCGCGGTGCGCAAAAATTGAAAAAAAACCAAAATGTTGTTATATAAAATGGATTTACTCAGAAGCATTTTTTAGGATTTTCGTTGCTGCAGCGCGCTCACAAACAAGAAGAAACATCAAAAGCAACGTCTTTTTGTCAGCAATTTTGATATTCCTTTCCAGACTTTTTCTCAGTTTCATTCAATGATGTTGGGTCAGGTCATCGTGTAGATGGGTAGGAAAACCAACAAATGCAAATTTTAAGGCTAACGAAATCCTAGAAGGATTGAACAATATGTGCACCTTTGTATCAAAGATTCCTTTGCACGGTTGAATCAAAGAACCCTTTCTCCTTATGAAGAAAACCGAAAAACCCCATTCATTACATAAAGCCCTTCTAAAATTCAAGAATCTTCCTAATGCAAAGTCAATAATGAACCCAAATTGATGACAAAATCCTTACAGGAATCGTTATTTTTAAGCAGGAGTAAACACGCTATAAACGGAGAACCGCGTTCTACTATTGGAACTTGTGGACGACGGAATGACTGCTTGTTCCAAAAAAGGCGGACCGCAGTTCACATAAAATATTGTTCCGTAAAACAAAGTCAGTTGCGATCCCCACGAAACACACAATGTAAAACAGTTAATTTAGAGATGAACCACTGCAAGTAATCAACAATTCAATGAAATACAAATAAACGATAGATCAAATTTGCCAGTTGCACAAAGATGAGCATGCTGGTAGGATCGATCGAACCTACGACCAAGGTTAAAACTAGACCTGTGCTCCTAACCAAACTGATACGAGCCCACTTATGCGCGAGCTTGTGTCAATCATGGACATTGATGCTTGCGAAACAATTAATACGAAAAACATGCTGATGGCGTGAACTTCTTTGGAAATGATGTTTTTGTCTTTTTTGCAGATTGTTTCTTTAAAAGGAAGACATTCACTTCAGAAATCGCCACCGCGACTAGGTGGTAAGTTATTCAATTTCCGTATCTCTTGTCTTTTGAGTTGGATTCTGTTCTGTAATGGCGTTAGCGATTAGTGAGTTCGTCAGTATAATTAGTTGAGGGACGTGTTCATGATTTATGAGTTGAGATGAAACTTTCATATACAGGAGAAGTTAGACTGAAGAAAGGGTTACATGGACATGAGATTTAGCGCCGATGTTCTATGCATCTTGATTTACTTACATCATTCTGGTGCTACATCGAACTACGAATAGTATTAAATTCTAGTACACATGCGGATGCGAGCGATATCCAACCAAAATGCCTCTGTTCTATTCGATCCGCGTGGTACAACGAGGGGCGGGAGTTCGAGGGGGTTGAGTCGATGGCGGAGGTGGGCATAAAGACTCTGCAGATTTTAGACCCATTCATATATGCGACGCTTTCATATCGCCTAGAATAATTGACATGCATTCCCCATTCCTTGTCGTTTACATGCATTCGATGAGTCCGCGGTAGGAGACGCCAAATATGACATTTCCAGAGATATAAACTCAGTTTTCAGAATTTAAATAGGAAAATCAGAATGCCTGGCATTTCAGGTCGCCAATAATAACCTCGAAAATGATATCTTGAAAAACGTCACATTGTCCAGAGGTAAATACACAGGAACGCACTTGCAATAGATGATCCCCAAACATGTACCAACAGGGTTAGGACAGCATTGTTACACTACTGCGACCAAAAAATCAATACAATACGGCCGCAAAAACTCATGAGATCATATTCGATCAAGTCTATTGCAAACATAACACCGAGTTCGTATCTAATGAAGTGTGATGAACACCAATCAACCCATATCCGATATCTATGATTGTAAACTTCCATGGTTAGCCTTCATAGCTTGTACATGTGCTTGCTTGATCATTTTAATCTAGCATATTAAATTCTACCTTTTTGCTGATTTGTAACTTGGATGCGCGAGAGATGAAATGCTATCAATCAACGATACGAAATCGATCCGACGAATGATTACAAGATGTTTTGTGATATTTATTCATTTTGAGGTCGTACAGTCTACAATTATGCTGTCCATTGGGCATATCATTGGTGGTTACAGTTGGGCGGATGAAAGTCAAATGCCTTCTCTCATAGTATTATTCTCGGGCATTTTCAACAAGAGGATTTTATCAAAGCTCATTCTGTGCAGAACAATCGTGAATCAGCGCTGCTGATACCTTACCATTTGGTTGTTTTAGGATTTGACAAGTGGCAAATTTACTTGATTAATGTGAGAGAGAGACAAGTGTTGAGCTAAAAGCGCGAGTCACTAGCTGTTCCCGACGCACCGCAAGCACCGCCCATCCACCCCTCACCACCCCCCCCCCCCCCCCCCCCCCCCCCCCCCCCCCCCCACCCCCCCCCCCCCCCCCCCTATACATCCCCCCCCCCCCTAACAGCCGCCCCACGCCACCCCCTTACAGTATAGGCCGTTTCTCCACAGAGCGTCGTGAAACTGAACACGCTTCTCTCAACAACAAAGTTTTGATTGAATTCATATTTTGCAATATGTAAATGCAATGCAATCTATAGTTTGAAGAGTGACTATGAAAACAGAAAGAAACGCATCTGGTGAGTTATTTACAAGTCAATGATCAATAACAATATTGGTAGCTGCTAGTATAAAAACTTAATTTGTCCAAAAGTACAGATATTCATTCTCTTCCTGGAACAACCTTTAGGTTCGAAGAGAATAAAAATTGAGAATGAAAATGAAGTTAAAATGTGATAGATAACATTGCTTCTCATGTATTTTTTATCTCAATTGGTAAAGGATCTGTTTCATTGCGTGCGAGCTAGCGCGAGGATGGTTCCTATACATGTAATGTTTGAAGGTAATATTAAACTTTATCGCAAATATTCTACCAGCAGAACTTTAGTTAATGAAAATCCCCCTAATGTGAAAATCGCGATAGATGAATTTCCAGGAGACGAATGCAAAAGGAAAGACTGCAACACACATACATATTCTACCATTTTGTTAGCATTGAATCGTTTCCTACGTTCTTTATATTTTCTGTACGCAGAGCCGCGATTTCTGTAATCATCACATTTAGAGTATAAATTTAGCAAAATCTACACCCACCGTGGAATTAATCATTGAAATGTTCTACTAATCACTGACTTTCGTGTCAATTGGCCAGCTACCAGTAGACGTACAAGTGGTGACGAAACGCTCCTCATTTATAGTCCTCAAAATGAATTGTATAATAAAATTTCGAAATTATTTACATTGGGAGTGAATTTTTCTTTGAGAACGGCGGTCCCGGAGAAATCTGTTGGTTGTGAGTTGCTCTTCATACGTCTCATGTAAGAAATGTGCCCGATGGAATGTAAGTTGATTTACTAAGAAACGTCCAATAAAATTGTCGTTCGAGCACTCGAGCTCAATATGAGCGGCAGTGCATTGAGAGGCCACTATCTTGGCGTGAGCGCGCCGCGTTGTGAGTACGTTGGTCAGATGTAATTTGATACAACAATATTGGATTTTTATGCCACTCCCCCACCCCCCCACCCCCGTAAAGTTGATTTACTAATATTGCTTCTGCTCTCAATTCAAGGGGTGTTTTAGAAATTTACTAGGTACAAGTCTGGTATGTTCGCTAGTGGTGAATTAGGTGTGAGAGCACTGTTCCCTTCAAGCTGTCTAATAGAACGTGTGTATTTGAGCTCTGATAACATTTAACACCTTCTGTTTTGTAACACTTGTAGTGATGCCTGTAAACTCTCGCTAACATGTGCCACCATACTAGAAACGTATTGACAGGACTTGGTTATATGGAACGAAGGTATTACTAATCTAGTTGTGTTTGTGTTATCTGGGAGGTTTTGTAGCATTTCGAAATTTTCAAATGGGTTTAGTAGATAGATCGACTTATAGAGAGGGTTGCCAGAATATAAAACCACTATATGAAAAGTTGTTGTTTTATCCTATTCAGCGAGATTATAGACGAGCGTCAAGGATTGTTGGGGTTAAATCTAGTACTGTCATAAAAGGAATCGTTTATTTCTACTGGCGTCTATCTAACAAACTCAATTTTCCTTACCCTGGTATAAGGAGTTGCTCACTGTTCCTTGCTGTTTTTTTTAATCTATAATTCAAGTGCTCTTTTTCTATCGAACCGCCATTTATTAATGGTCTTCGAGGAGATAGCGTTTAATTTTGCTTTAAATTTGCTTTTACGGCTTCGGGTTCCTTTCTTATCTTCAGATTATTCTTGTTTCTGAAGCTATTACTTAGCGTTTTACGAATCTGAAAGCTCTCTCTCTGTTTCCATGTTTTTACAGGAATATCCCATTTATTCCGACTTATTCCCTTTTGATAAAAGAACTTTCTTTCATAATCTGTAAAGTACGTTTAGTTTTTCAAGCACGGCGTACAACGATTATCATGACGAACCTTAAGATTCTGAACGAAGCTACAATTTTTAAATTACATAGGAGAAAACCATGCGATCTCGAGAAATCTATCTATGTAAGAGTCTGAGAAAGTTTATAGCAGGCTATTCCATGGAGAAGATTACACTCACACTTGTAGATGTGTAACAAATTGTGGTGTGCCTGTATGTCAAATGTTTCACAGGTTTTTATGACACGTACATGTCGCGCTACATCTAAATTGAATCGCTCTAATAATAGTCAATGTTGTCTCTTGGTGTATCCTTCTTGTTTTAGCGGGTAAAAGATAAGTTTTCTAGCATATTTAGTTTATCTGAATTATTTTGTTCGTTCATTACGCTATAGTCCGGGGCAGTACAGAGTGAGTTTCTGCAGGGGTAAAGAGACCTCTATACGGGGGATCGGCAGACGTGCAGAGTGTTACGGAATAGTTGTATATGAAGGCGTGTATATCATTCTGTGATGAAAAGTCTCGTTTTCGGGTTCGTTCCTGCAGAAACTCGTTTTCTTTGACCTGTCGCGAATATTATACTTTACTCGAGAGAAGATTCGTTATCTTAATGGACGTCTGCAGGCGTCTTGTACGTAGTACTATATGTTATCTCAAGAAATAGACCTGATTTATTAGTCGTGAACCATTAAATTGTCTGTTATTTGTCTATGCTACAGTCAGCCGTGATATTTCAAGATTTGCTTATGTATGAAATCTTGTCCTACGTTCTCAAAGAGCACGATGCGCGCTCGTTAGCCACTCGTCAAAAAATAGAAACTGCAAATTACGCACTTTATTTTTTCGCTTGATTGTGTACCAATTGTACCTAAGCACTTGGTAATGATGAGAGCTCTATGTGTACAATTCTGAAACGCGCGTGAGTGGTGTGTTGTACATCACCATTAAATTGAAATTTAGATATCAGGTGCTTATGGAAGTTCATGTTCTCAGGTTTTGTGCGATTTAGTCATCACCGTTTGAAGATTTCGTCAAGAAGTTCGTTGCCTCAGCTACTCATAATTAGATGTTTGAGAGCCACGAAACGATGACAAATAAGTATTACTAGTGAATTGGCCCTTTGTAATGCTCCCACCTGGCTCTATCTTCCCGATTGAATATAACCGGTATTTCTACAAGAATGTTTCCTGTGGGAAGGACAGATGCACTTGAACTCTCGAGCTCCCCATTTCGCATCACGCGAGTGTGTATTGTTCAAGCTCGCTGGAGGGCGGGGCCGAATCACGTGTCTGTATCGAGACTTTGAATTAGATTATGTTTATTTGTTTTTATATGAACAAATGGCCATTATTTGGTATCAGTACAACTTGATTATATGAGGATTGTATTGAGCGCCGCGAGAGCTGTAGTTGTCTTCTAGCGCTCCTCTGTTAAAACTACATGTCTCAATAAGTATAGAGCAAGGAGGTATGGCTATTTCGAGTGTATTATATGCATATTGCTTAACTGGATCAGGTCACCGGATCACATTGTTTTCCTATTTGGAGGTATCATGAGTTTAGTAGTAGTACAAAAACTTGTCTATGATTGATATAGTTTGAATAACTTTCATATTTGTTGACAGAATTTGTTTAGTGAACATCAGAAATTGCCTTACTTCGCTTCAAATGAATGATGTAAATTATCTCAACACTCACACAATTTGTTGTCACGATAGAATAGCCCTGAACTCAATCCTAAGACGCCCTAACCTACACGTTATCTATTGAGCATTGTTCTTTCAGATATGTGTAATGGTGTAGACATTTTCATCGAGCATGACAAAAAATTGTGACAAGAACGTTCCCGGTTCTTCCCTCTCGAAGTAGCTCTCAACACCTCCCACGTATAAAAAAACCCTGTCTTGTTCACAGATGGTAGCAGAAGTCACATTTGGTGCCCTTTGGCAATCACGTGTTCATGTCGAGATGACCAACGTGTTTCAATTTGATATGGTTTTGCACTAGTTCCGGTGACAATATCGGGGAGTCCATAGGAAGGCGTCGAAACATCGCGGGTTCGTCACTGTCGTATTGTCAGACCGATACTGCCGACTCCAATGTTGACAAGGAACGTCCTTGTACTTGGTCAAGGACGGGACGATATTTGTTAGATATAATTACTTTGTAAAGGGACCTATATTACAAGATACGGGGATCTAATTCCAAAACAATCAAGGATCTCCGTGCCTTCTATCACAACGGGAAATTGCTTTCAAGATAGATAGAAAAAACATTTCGACAAATTGGTATTCACGAAAATAACGGAGGATCATCACACGATCGCGGTGAGCTAAATCGCAAGCTCACTGTGAAGCTTCCAGTACGCAAGCGCATCTGCCTCAGCAAAAGGTTAGTGTTCGTAGTACAAAGCAGGATCAGTTGCCCTGCACGTGTGAAAGAACAAGTGAAACAATGTGAGAAGGAGAACTTCTTCTTAGACGTCAAAGAATTAACAATTCTACCTCGCTGACACATTCGCTGGATTCGTGCACAAGGACTGTGTGAAAGTGACAAG
>CAJQUW010005199.1:0-45634 GCA_907163375.1 Prostheceraeus crozeri
TCAACAGAGGTTCAAATGAACAAAGTAAAAACCACACTAGTAGGCTACGGAAGAATGTTATTCGAGCTTTCGACCGTCCTTCAGACGGTCATAATCATGAAATGAATGAAAACATTTACACCTACACGTACACCAAAAGATAAAAATGAAGAAGTTAACACGTTACTCAATTCCGGCCTCATCAATGTAAATACTCATGTTGCTAATCTCGTTGTTCCCGGTGTTGGAAATGCTTTATCTTAGATGTCTGAGCCTCCTTGCATATGTCATTCCGCCCCTCCTGTGTCGGCAAGCTCTGTTCTTTTCTTACGTGTTAACCTGTAAGATTTGTAACAACCTTGCATTTCAGGCGCAAAATACTATCTCTTTAATGCAAACTTTACTTTACTTATTAAGTCAAGCGTGAAAAAAGACAGCGCGTGTTATATGAGAACGTTGAGTATGGATTTCATTCGAGATTTTGTCCATGTCTGGTATGAAGGAAGAAAAAGCCGCCAAATTTTCGTCAGCAGGGGGATGGCAAAGACCAGGGGGGCGCCATCGGGGTGTCAGGGGTGTCGGCCGACACCCCGTCGAGGAAGCTCGACACCCCGTCGGGGAAATCGGACTAAAATGCTATCGGGGAATTTGAGAGAAAATGCATGGCACTCTAAGTTGCCTATAGCAGTTTCCCCGACAAGATTAGCGATTCCCCGACAAGATCATCAATCTCCCGGACATACGACTTGATTTCAATTAGTTGTCAAGTCTAAAAATAATATATATTCTTAAATATTTTATAGATTGTAATTGATCCATAAGCCACTTGTTTTGCATGAAATCAGTAGTATGATAAAATCTTATATTAAGAAAATATACGGGATTTTCTTCTTATTTTACTGTTGAGATTTCAATCGGGAAATCCTGGAAGGTAGAAATCCTTGTTTAACCCTTTCGCTGCCAACGAAATTCTAGTAATCAAATAAAATGGTGCCAATGACGAACATTTCGTCTCTTCACAAACATTTAGCGAGTGCCAGAGTATTTTGAAGTAGGATTATCAGTCACTGCCAATGACGAATATTTCGCGAAGCTCCCCTATTTCACCAATACCACGTGATTTTATATAGAAAATACTAGAATGCCATGGACGAATATTTCGTCACCCATGAAATAACAACACATTGCCAATGACGAATATTTCGTTTTTGGCGTTTGATATTTGCAATTCCATCTGATGTTCTCTACAACGTTTCAATTGAAATGAAAGTAAGATGGGATTGTTGGTGACGTTTTACGGTTTCTAACGATACCAAACACTTCATATCTATTTTTAGCAAAAGTGTCATAAATTTCAGGGTTTGTCGTTCGAAGCTCACTTTTTCTCACGCTCTTGAGTGAAGATGTCATCTGAAGAAAGCAGTGGAAGTGATTTTGAAGAAAGCAATTTTTCTGATTTTTCTGATCCTGAAGATGACACAGAACATCATGCAGAAATCACAGGATGGAAAGAAGGCGATGATTTGAAACCACCATTCACTTTTTCGGGATAGCCAGGAATCACGGCCAATTTTGAAAATGAAGTGAGTGCTTTCCGACACTTTTTTCCGATGATATGATAGCACTAATACTAGAAGAAACAAATCGATTCGGTCGAGCTCTACAAGGACTCGCAAAAACATCTAACTCTCGAGCATTAGTATGGGAAGACGTAAGTAGGACAGTCTATCCCCCGTCCGCACCATTTGCACTAAAGTACATGTCCTTGCCCCATTCATCGGAGCACACGCCCACGCATCAGTAGCGAAGAAGACAGGAAACAGAGCACACGCCCACGCATCGGCGCACTTGGGGGTTGAGCACGGAGCACCAATCGGAGCACGCGGCGCCGAGCACGTGTGATGAGTCACCGCAGGGTATATAAGGAAAGGCGTTGTCAGAGAAATTCATTCTCATCCTATGCCGACAACAGTAACGTTACGCCCTCTGGCTGCGACACGTCATCCCAAGGAGGAGATATCCTATACACCTTATTCATCGAAAGACTTTATTGTGGAACGAGACTGTAATACACTGTATATTATTCCGACAAAGGAGAAGAGTGTGTCGTTAGAGAAGATTATTGCAGAGCTTCGTATTCAGTTGTTGAATGTAATACTGTATGGACCACGCTTCTTGTTTGATATTCGAACATCTGCAAAGTTCCCCAAAAGTGCACTGAACGTGTCCTATCGCTATTTGAACATTGGTGACGATTGGGACGTGGAAGAACTGATCGATTCGTTGCAGAAGAAGTTACGTTCTCAACTGGAGTGTCATTATTTTGGAGGAATCTTGTGTATGCAGATTGACATTGGGTTTGGTTCATTGTTTACGTAAGATACATGATCTGAACCACGATTTAATGGAGCCACCAACAAAGAAGAGGCGAACCACAGTCCGTCCCCGCCCTCAACCCTATTATGAGTGCGAGTTTTGCAATAAACGCTTCCGACTGTTTTCACAATGCATCCGTCATGGACGCAAGGAGATAGGGAAGGAGTATTGCGATCGTTGTGGGAAATGGTGGACTACCAATCATCAGTGCTCACTGGATAGAGGTTATTGGGGCGACAAGGAGAGTGAGTTCACCTGCCTGCTTTGCAAACAAGACTATAATATGGAAGCTTACCATAAACATCCATGTGTGGGTCGGTGCAGGTACTGTGATGAGAAGATTCAGGAGGAGGAGAATGAATGGAATGAACATTTATGTCCCTATTTGAGCATGTATATGCCCACCGAACCCTTGGACCCGAATCGCCCAGTGGAGCCGGAGAGTACGAATTCATATCTGTACGACTTGTCAAAAGTGAAGTTGGCACGCTGTCCCTGGTGTCATAACATGTACCAAGCATTCTTCTTATGGGAACATGTTTGCAAAAAACATAAGGAGGTGTGTGGATGGAATCCGTCGTGGAGCAAGACGAATGAGGCATGCGACAACTTTGTCTATATGTGTGTCTGTGGTGAGATGCTACATCGTGACGTGGAGGAAGAGAAGGTCCGTCAATTTATCTCGCTGCATAAGGAGCATATGGCCAAGAAAATATGGAAAAATCAGCGCGAAAAGTTGAAACGGATATATGAGAGTCAACCGAATCCACCCAAGGAAGTGAATAGTGTCCCCCAAGCCTCGCTTCGACCAGAGAATAGAAATCGAGACCCACGCAAATATTCATTTGACTTTAGTAAGAAACGAGGGAGACCTCTGAATCCCATTGTTTTTAAGAACCAATTGAATTGGTTCACGTATAATGTAGATTTGGATGATGAATAAATGTAGTGATCAATCTCCTATTGTTGTGACTAAGTTATGATTGGGAAGCGTAAACATTAATCATGACACGCCGTAAACGACGTCAGAGAGGAGGAACTGTAAGACATGTGAAACGGTATATAAAATCTCAACTGCATCGTAGAGGGCGTGAAGCTTTTCAGAGACATAAAGGCGAATTGATTCGACGTCATTTGGGCAATACGTTGTTGCCAGCAGCGTGGCGACCACGTTATAAATCCAATAATCAAATGATAAAGGAAGAATGGCAACGGTTGAAACACGATCTAAATAGGAACAAGTTGGGAAAGATAAAGACGTTAGGGAAACTATTAATGAAGAACTAAGTAGGGACACCTAACCTATCACGGTAATCATGCAACGTGGTGGTATTTATCGCGGAAGTCGCCGTCAGAAAGGGGGCATTTACCGTGGAAGTCGAAGACAAAAGGGTGGAATCTACCGCGGGAGTCGTAAACAAAGAGGAGGCATCCTCCCATTTTTACTCCCCCTCGTCCCTGCACTTATTGCCGCAGGGAAAGCTGCAGCGTTGGGAGCAGCGGGTGCAGCCGGTGCCGCAGGCGTAAGTGCTATAGCGAATAAAATATCAGGAGGAGGAAAACGTCGAAGGAGACGTCATCATCGCTAAACCAATCATGTTGTACACCACCCTAGGGACGGGTATATAAGTCGAGACACACAAGACGAGATTCATTTCACGATGCGTCGGATTCAGCATTTGGGCGAGCTCATGCAAGGTTCTTATACCATTACATTTGATCATCCTAAAGTACAACAATGGTGGGTGGAGCAGAAGAAGCCGGTGCGCAATTTCATCGTATTTGATACGGAAGGAGATCCCATGCAGGAAGTCGCTGCCATTTGGTGTCATTATACGCCCAGAGACGATAAACCGACTGGATATGTGACCATTACATCGCGCTTCCATGACTTTATCAAACATGAGACACCGGGGTGTGATGTTTTTGCGACTCAATTTATTCATGGTCTCAACCCACGTGTGATTGGGAAATGTGGTGCAGAAGAGAATGTGATTATTCACCGTTTTAATTTCTGGGTCCATGAAATGACACGCGAGTATGGAGACGCGGAACTGATTGTAGGGAATGGATTATCGGAGATGGAAAGAACTTGGTTGAAAAGCATAAAACTCTTGGAAAAAGTGACCATGGATAGTATTTCTCTCCCCGAATGGTCTCAACGCATTGACTCTCATTGGAATATATTCACCTCATGTATGCGGGATAGTGAAGTGTATAGACTTGGCTACAAGGAACATATGCGTCGCGGATGTCACTGGATGAATCATTCCCAGTATGAAGGGAAAGAAGCGTACCGTCGAGCCCTGTTACATTTACGCCGAGGGAAAGCACTCACAGAAACGCAAGCTGCCAAAGTACAGTATGGGTACCACTGTGCGCTGTCAGATGTGGTCGAGATTCTTCTTCATTATTGCTTTGAACTACACTATCGACTTTATGTGCATACACTGTATTTAAATTATGATTCCTGTGAAGCTGCATGGGCCTGGACCAAGGTTGACCCCATCACTGTGATGCATGAATCAACCACGGTGGACAATGGACAACTCTACAAGTCTTATATTGTTCATTATTGTAGCTTAAGTGACTATGCCGAACATCGTACCTTGTGCAAGAATAATGCATGTTGTGAAATAACTCAAGAAAGTACAACTCTATAATAAAATGTTATTCCAATGACCTGTTATTTTTGATAATCATTGACTTGGGAATGATAGCACTGTCAATTTCATGAACGATTTCCAATCTTAAAATTCAATCATTGATTTTAACTTCTATCATGATATGTCCTATAACCCAGTTCACCCTTGAATAAAATAGTCAAAGCTTACCATGTATGTTTATTGAGAAGAAATCAAGATAGAAAGAATAATTACACATTTAAAAAACCCAGTCACTGACTTCACTTATAAAGTCCACACTATCCAAATTGGCGATAGCTTCGTTGATGTTGTCAAGCTCTGTTCGACGGTTCAAATAAGCATTAAGGTTCGTCAATGGTTTGCGAAAGGGACGGCGAGTGAATAGAAGATCGAGTCCAAGATAGTCATCGAAGTTAGGAGGAATATTCTCCTGCTCATCGTAAAGAAAGTCAAGTTCCCAATTCTCGCCGATCAGACTTGACGATCCGGGATCGGTGACGGAGGGTGACGGTGGGATGGGAAATGGTCCATCGATGGTGGGTGGCGTCGGAGGTAGGGAATACGGTCCGTCCGGATCGGGAATGGAACCCCAGTGAGATGGTAGATCCGTTGGAAAATCATCTTCTTCTGGGGTCGGTGGTGGAGTGTCTGGGATCACAACCACCTCTTCTTCTAACGCGTTCCGATCCCTTAATCCGGTGAGGTCGACCATCCTCTTGTATGTTCACGAGTGTTATGAAGGCGGAACATTTTCGGCTTGACTTTATAGTTTTGCAAATGTCCCATCCCCTGCTCCGAGCATTAGACGTGCCCCATTCCATGCTCGGAGCACAGAACGGAGCATTGTGTGTGCCCCATTCCATGTTCGGAGCACCTATCGATTGGAGAACTAGGTAAAAATAGAGAAACGTTCAAGACACATACATGATGGAAGACTTTCACGTGTACACCTATCCAAATCAGCTCATTATTTATCCGAAAACGACATGTCAACCGCACGCGATGTTAGAGAAAGTGATTCCCTATGTGAAGGAGAAGATCAAAGTGAAGCCTGAATGTGAACTCTCCATGGATACATTCACGATTTATGAATACAAAAGAAATGATTCTCCACCATTGATGGGCGCTAGTGAACGTTATTATGAAAGTGACGT
The DNA here is from genome assembly GCA_907163375.1 of Prostheceraeus crozeri. Lineage (NCBI taxonomy): Eukaryota > Metazoa > Platyhelminthes > Polycladida > Euryleptidae > Prostheceraeus > Prostheceraeus crozeri. The sequence continues at coordinate 6,155 of CAJQUW010005199.1, forward strand.
CGAAGAAATGGATGACTATTTAGCCTCACTGAAGAACGTATGGGACTATGAATTTATGGACAGTGATAACAAAGAGATTCTTGGTGTCTATTGTATAACGTTTAATTTTGAATATATCTCTGTTGGATGGTCATCAGAAGAAGAATATGTAAGCGACACAGACTAAGTATGAATAAAGAAAATGTCATTGTATGAATCATGTTGCTTTTCCATATGATAAGCATTCTGCTATTGGGGTTGATAGATTTGGAAAAACATGCTACTTGTACTCCTTTTTCTTCTGAGAGAGATTGTACGCATACTCACCGCGATGAGTGACTATTTAAGTTATGGATCCTCACACTCTCTCAAATAAGATCATGTTACTTCTACCCTATTATCGAAAAAGACGACATCGCCCTATTCGGACAAGACATCCTCGAAAAAGACGACCACGTGGAAGATGGACATCACGCCCACAGAAAGTTCGATATCTCCTTCTCACCAAGCGCGGATGAAGATCCTTATTGATTTTTGGTTCGATGAACGCATCCGAGGCAATGATATCCCCACATTAGAAGAGTTTACCGACACGTCCACCGTCTATTTGAATCAATTGGTACTGAATGACCGCTATTCCATCGTGGGACGTGTGTATTTACTCATGGCTATTTTTGAAGATGATGTTTTGTATGAGGAAACGCTATGGAGCTTTATGAATGAGAAACATTTGACCTATGTACAAGAGCTGTATCATAAACGTGTGATTTCAGCAGCAAGTCTTATTTATATCAAAGAGACATTGAATCGTATCTGTGCTCATTTCAGTGTTTTGTTTCAATGGCCAACAAATGTATTTAAGCATGCACAGGAACACACCACAAAAATCAACCATGAAGGGAGGAGCGCGTGAAAGTGAAGAGACCCTGACGTTGCGAAAATTGAGAATAACCCGATGTCCTGTCTGTAAATTGCCTTATCAAAAAGATCGTCTGAGAAGGCATATTTTTAATTCACACAATCTAAAATATAAAACAAAAGAAGAGATCAAAGCAAGTGAAGAGTTCATCTATGCATGCCTATGCGGGGAAACACTCGATGGAACGGTGGATAGGAAGACAGCTCAACAATTTGCGCGTCAACATACCCATATTTTAAACGAGCGAATGGAGGGAGAAAATGTGAGCAAACTCAACTATATTATTCAACAGCATGTTCCGAGATCCTCTTTGAAGGTGTCCTCTACGTTGACAGGACAAGATCGTCAATTATCACCCACCGCACGTCGTGCAACCTCCTTGCGACCCCCTCAACCTATGAATACAGATTTGGATGCAGACGACAGTCTAGAAGCACTCATTCGACCCTCTCCAGCGGATCATCGCGCCTTAGCAACACCTGATCCTGCTCACGCTATGCTGCAAGCTGTCGTGAAAAGTATGGTTGACGATCGAGCCAGAGTGGATGCTCCCCCAGATCCCACCCATACGGTCCATCAAATACAAGAAGAATTGAATCGATTGCCGCCCGATGTTTTAGCCATGGCTGCGAATGAGATTGATATGAGTCCTCTATCGTTAGAGAATATTCAACCTACACTAAGTCATGTGACATTTGATAACTACCCAGGTCCTGTCAATGATCACAACAGTTATGTCCAAGCCATGTCGAACACAGTGGGAAATCCAGAGGTACAAGAATCAAGAGAACCTCGCCAACAACACTCGGTGGGGGTAGGAACCCCTCAACAACAACACTCAGTGGGGGTAGGAACCTCTCAACAACCCATGGACACACACCCCGTGGAGGAAAGAATGTTTTACCCAGTCAATTCACCTGTCATTGACAACTCCCACGAGTACATTATTCAACTGAACAATTTGAAAAACAGCGCCATTGTTCAACTGTTGAACGATTCTATTCGTCTCCATGAACGTCATTTAAATGCTCGCAAACGCATCTTGCACGTGTTGGAAGATGCATTTAATCAACACATTCATGAACCCAATCGTACAGATGGCAATGGAGACTATTTGGATGAGACATTGGAAAGCATGCGTGACTTGCTGACTCAAAAGGAAGAGTTTATTGCCCACTTAACCAACCAAAATGCAGACGTCCACGCACGCTACATGAATTTGGTGAACGCCATGTAAACTAAGTTATGTGGGATAGAGGATGATAGACAAGAATGACGTGTCAGTGTGAATCATGTTCAAGTCGACGTCAGGACTTTACCAATGTACTGAAATCCCTAAGTTCAGGGATAGGATGCTCGAAAAAGAAAATTAACCGTCATGTCGATCAATTGCCTGAGGAATATGTCAAGGATATGCAAGCACTCATGAGCAGAATGCGAGAGAATCCAGGGAAATTAACACCTTTACAGCACGAGTTTATTCAATCTTACAAAGGCATTCTCCGCAAATTTGTGAAACCACCCCCTCAAACTCGCAAATACTTGGGCCAAAAACGGAAATTTAACAAGAAACAAATCCCCTTCGCACAAGCCTATGCCATGGCATATCACGATAATCCAGCAGCTTTCAAACAAGCCTTACATGCATCGATCGGCTCCAAACACTAAGTAAACCATACCCACGTCATCAACACTATCATCATGGACAATGTTCAATCCATAGTGAACACACTTTCAACAGCCAACGGAGGAGATTTAAAATGTTCACTCATTGGTTCATTCAAAGAAACCCTATCACAATTCTTTACACTCGTCATATTCATTTTGGTTACCCTCTTATCTGGTCGAAAAATGATGAAAGATATCAAAAAACGTAAAGATAGTGGAAAACCCTTACTCGATGTGGAAGTCGTCAATTATGATGTGTCCAAAACGCCTATACTCAACCCCACCAAACCGCACAATGAAATTCCCATGAAATCGAACGATTTACCGAAGAGTGTGAATAAGTCACGTTCACACAGTAAAATTCCTATGAAATCAAACGATATACCGAAGATTTAAAGGTTGATTTTCCCATGACATCGTTAAAAATACTACGGATTTGATGTGTTATTTTCCCATGATATCAATCGATTCACTGTGACTTTGAAGAACACACTCTGTTACAAATCCTCGTAAAATCAGGTGATTTATCGAGAATTCTGAGGTCCTTTTCCACACCAAATCGACCGATGTTATCGTAAAATGACTCAGCAAATTCCCATGAAATCAAGCGTTATCTCGTGAATTTGACCTACAAAAAGGGACAAGCCCCGTACACCACCAAAAATGAATGATTCATCGTGAATTTGACGGAGCACCAATCAGAGCATTTGTAGGCGTGGGTGTCAACCAATGAGAAGAAATTTTCCCACGCTCAACTCTATATAAACTGAGCCATTTCAGTCATTTTCATTCAGTCATGGGTAAACGTACGAACACGTTGGAAGCTCCTCTCGCGAAGAAGGTGAAAGTCACGTATTCGTCAGATACACCGACATCGAAGCCAGTCTTTGTTGAAGCGACGGAGTCCTATTTCCATACGAATGGGAAAGCCGAGAAGAACTATCTTACCAAGGCACAACCACAGTTGGAGCCTCTGCCCATCACACGTCTGGTATTGGGCAAGAAATGGAATAACACTGGATATTATCCCATTCGCGGAGAGAATGCGACGATGGATGCGATGGATTGGCAATCACGACGAGACATCTCAAAACTCGTGTTTGCCACAGGATTTTATGGATGGCGTGCACAAACGTACAATAACACTGGGTACGGTTCCGATCAACTCACCTCCCTCTTCACCATTTCTCAAGCCGTCTCACGCGATTTGGAGACGTTGGAAGATGCGATACAATCCCTCTACAAACAAGTCCAACCCGAATCTGCCTACAACTTTATCTCCTGTCTCGGTTATGTACACAAGAAATCGGCCTACGACAGTGTCTTTATGAAGCTGAAGCAGGACACGCCCATCTTCCTGATGAAGGAGAATGGAAAGAACAAGAAGGTTAGTTTGGCCACTATTGGACATCTTCTTGCCAATCTCAAGGCGAATACCTTCCTTCAAGCAAATACCATCTTCCGCGTCACAGGCATATACTATAATCCACAGACAAAGACTCTGAAACTGTGTTTTACTGTGGATCAAATCCAAGTCCGTATCAAACAGGTGGAGGAATGTCAGAGCACAGCGGTGGGGGAAAAGAAGAAGAAGAAGAAGACAAAGCTGACACTCGATATAAAGAAGGCACACATTCCCTCCAGTGGTTTATTTGATCTGATACACATGGTGCAATCTAAACAAGACATTGATTGGGAGGAACTCAAACACTTTATAGATGATGATCTCGATCATCTCTCCCAATTAGAGGACAGTATTGCACTTATGAAACAAAAGGAGGATGAGATGACAAACATGCTTTCTCAGAGGTGGAGTGCTCAACCCACGGAAGAGGAGGATTGGAGGACGATGCGGACGGATTATGCCAAGGCGCAAGCACTCGGTGTGTACATTCGCATCCGGGAAGAGTCACACGCGCTGCATATCTTTGACGGTGATCAAATACAAGCCGAGAAATGGATCAATCGATTCCTCGAAATGTTCAAGGATATGGTGGAACACAAACAGGAGAGTCAGTGGTATGTGTCATCCTCATGGTACAAAGCAGGACAGTGTGTCAATGAGAAGTGGTCTGTGTTGAACTATATTGAACATTATTTCATTGTGCGTAGTGCCTACGAAATCCATCGTCGCGCCTTTCCCAACATGTTAAAGGAAGCATTTGCACGGTACAATATGAATCCTCTTACCCATGACATGGAAAGGACATTGATGAGTGAAATGGTGACTGCTCTTGAAAACTCACTCTTTAAGACATGTACACGTGGACGTTTTATTCCACCTCTTCTTTATTCTGGAAATGATTCTATGTTTTGGAAACTATTTTAAGTTATGTTTAATACATGATGCATGGAATATATGTCTGACTTTTATGATTCGACAAGATGGATTTCCGTTTAGAGAATGACTCATCCATGATTGTCTCGGGTCCTAGTAAATCGGGAAAGTCCACGTTTGTGGCGAATATGATCAAGAATCGTCATACTTTATTCAAAAAGCCCATTCGTAAAGTCTGGTGGTATTATGGGATAGAAAGTCCATTTCATAAAGAGTTACAAGAGGTGATCTTGAAAATGGGTGTCCCTACCCAAGATGATTTTGATCAATTGCAAGAAAATGATTTAATTGTTCTCGATGATTTACAACAGGAATCTCAAAACAATGAAACTGTGACGGGATTATTTTTAAGAGGATCTCATCATAAACGGTTTTTCGCAGTGCAAATCACACAGTATCTGTATGGTGATAAAGAACAACGTATGCGTAATGGCAATGTCCATTATTTGGTCGCGTTCAATAATCCGAGAAATCAACAACAATTGGCTCAATTCATGGGGAAAATGCTCCCAAAAGGCAATATGAGCGTCGTGCATGATATTTTAACAACATTGGTTCAAAAGTATGGGAATTATGCCTACCTCTTTATTGATTTCACTACAAATTGTCCGTTTGAGTACCGATTTCGCACCAACTTATTTAATCCACCTATGATTGTGTTTAAGTTAAGCAAAAGACCCAATAAAACGAAAATGGACTTTAGTGAATTAGTGGTGGTTCCCAAATCTGACATGAATGAACACACTGGTGGCGGACAGCAAATGGGCGGTGGTGGTGACAGTACCCAACTGATGTCGACCATGTTGCAACGTCAAGCGGAAGATCAGAGGGTGAGAACCATGATGATGACTCCTCAACAAGCCCATCTTGACCGTATTGCACGAGATATTGTGCGTCACCGTCCTACTGCCAATGATATCGCTGCATGGAACGCCCGGATGTATTTGTTCGATAAATTTCGTCGCCAATTTTTCAATTTGGACAATGATCATGGGAAGCGAATGGAAAAACCTCTGCTCACGCACACCGCAAAACCTCCGCTCACGCACACCACAAAACCTTCGCTCACGCACGCCACAAAACCTCCGCTCACTCACGTCGCAGATCCACCCGTCCTCAAGCGATCGAAAGGGAAAGTCGTCAAACCTTCTGTTGTCACCTCTCCCAAGACGAAGCGTTCTCCCTTGAAATCATCCATCAATACTCGTTTAAGTAAAAAAGGAGTTCTTGAATTGGGATCCTATGGCTCACCATTCAGGTAATGGCAACGGCAGCCGCGCCAATTGCCTCCTCATTCTTATCGCGTATCTTTGGACGTTGTTGCGGCCAAGGCAACGCAGACGACAGCGCAGAGACACAGTACACCATCACGGCGAGCTTTAATTGTTGTTCCAACGGGAATACCGCCTATCTTCAACCCCCACGTCAATACCAAGCAGATTGTGTCGATGGAGGAGGTGTTGCACAAGATTTATTACAATCCCAAACATCCCGCTGGCTACGGAAGCGTCAATGCACTTGCTGCTGCTTCACATTATTCAAAAACAAAAGTCAAACAATGGTTAATGCGTCAACCGACCTACACCCTTCACAAATCTCGATTGCATCGTATTAAGCCCTTGCACCCGTATCGTGTACGCGGTCCGCAAATTCAATTTCAAGCGGATATTGTCGATTATCAAAAGTATGCACAGCATAATCGTGGCTACAAGTATATTCTCATGGTGATGGACATCTTTACACGCAAAGCCTGGGCATTCCCTCTCAAGACCAAGAGTGCCAAAGAAGTGTCGGGGGTTTTAGAAGCCATTTTCGCAACCATTCCCACCCGCAACGACTACAAACGGATCAAGGTCGTGAATTTTATAACCGACCGGTGAAAGACGTCTTGGACAAGCACGCTATTGAATTGTTTTCCATCTACAGTCCCTATAAATGTGCTCATGTCGAACGCTTGAATCGTACGGTCAAGAATAAATTGGAACGTATCTTTACAGCCACCAATGACAAGAATTGGGTGGATTATATCGCAGATGTCATGTATGCATACAATCACAGCACCCATTCATCCACAGGTTTCACCCCGATGGATGTGAATGCCTCCAATACCGAGGAAGTGAAACGAAACAATGCGAAACGTCTCCGACAAAACTATAAAAAGGTTGCAGTCCCGGAAAGTCTATCCCTGTGGGAGCACGGGTACGTATTTCACGTGATAAAGGAACGTTTGGACGAGGGTATGAAGCGAATTGGTCGACGGAAGAGTTCATTGTCTCCAACATTCTCAAGAACCCTCATGGTACCAAAATGTACAAGATCAAAGACTTGAGTGGAGAAGAGATCAAAGGATCCTTTTATGCTCAGGAATTACAAGTGATTCATCGGGAGGAAGAAGTCTATCAAGTGGACAAAGTGCTCAAGACCCGACGTCGGAATGGACGACCAGAATATTTTGTGCACTGGCAAGGTTATCCGGCCTCGATGAACTCATGGGTGACAGACTTAGAACCTCTAGGTAATGTACGCCGCTATTGATTTGTAATCATGCAGGAACTGCATGAGGAACAACATGTGTACTTGTTGAGCAATACTCAACCCCATTTGTATGACAATAAAGCCAATCATTTCTTTACACGACTGGAAAATCCACTTTTTATTCCTAAAGGAGAAACATGGGAAGTAGGCTTGAAAGAGTTTGGGTATGTGAATAATGTGGATACGATTCCCGAAGATTGTTATATTACCGTGGGGAAAATGGTGGATACGAAAGATTTGAAGGCCTATTTGCCTTATTATACGATGGAAGGGACCAATGTGGTCCGTCGTCACACCATTTTTGAATCCGATGAGGAAGTGAAACGAGTCCCCATGATCACAGCGTTGGAATTATATACACGCCGCACCATTTCCAGCATGATGACTGTCACGACACATCCATCCTACTTGTATTATGGAGGCAATGGCATAGAGGAAGCAGATGTCTATGTGATTGACATTGTCCCATTTTCCCTGTTTCAAATCAAGGAATTCTCCGCCTTTCATTACGTCCTTGTGTTTTCCCCTCATTTGGCGGCCTCACTCTTATTGGACAAATGTGTCTATCATTTATCATTGACGGATGTCGTTCGGATCCATACACGACTCTCCATTCATCGAAAGGAATGTGACGTAAAGAAATATCCCGCTCATGACTATTGGTTCAGTGTGATTCCCTTACACCGCTGTCATTTTGCCAAACATGGGATTGAAAGGATGTTGGGAAATGAAATCTCAGTGCTCAATTTATTCAAACAATTAGAATGGTTTGGTGTGGGGAAGTTAGTGTTTCATTCATCCAACAGATTGTCCTTTCATGTAAAGCATGCTTCCAGTTATACATTGTCTGCGATGGATTATGGGATCCTCTCCGAATTGCAGAAAATAGCCACTGTTACCATGGCTCCCCCAGTGACTTATCAGGATATACAACCCCTGAGTGATGATACGACACGTGCTGTGTGGATGAGGACCGATACCTTTGTGAGCTCTCTCAAACGCAATGCAAAGGCTCCTCCTATTCCCAGAGGGCATATAGGTCTGTTTCATAATCTTCGCATCCTTCTTCCTAAACTGAGAGCGTTGATGAAAGCCGTGAAAATGTATCAACGCACCTTTTTCCGAATGCAACATTTGGCCTCTAAAAAATGGATTGCTTTACCAACACGCACCATGAAAAATCAATTTATTTTCCCACTGGAGTTTCTCAATCCACTCACCCCAAAAGAACGTGAAAAGGAGTATCCACATCCCAAGAAAAAACATGTATCATGGTTCAGAAACCGTATTGATCAATTGTATGACAAGATTGATACACAGTTACACAAGATCGATCCTACCCTTCATATAGCTGATGCTCCTGATTTAGTCACCTCCCGTTTCTTGCCTACCTATATCAACACACTGAATGCAAAGTACCGCAACATGATGCGCATCCTACGTCAACACAAGATGGAAGGTGTTTTAGTCTCTAAACGATTCGGAGCCAAGAAGCGATTGTTTGATACGGTCTTATTGAAAAATGTTCGACAATCGATTCAAAAGGAACAAGGTACAAAACGGCCCATCATTCATCAATTAGTTCATTCCCATCCTAAAGATGGGAAAGAAAATGTATTGGCCAGTGGTGCGGATATGCAGCATGAAACGGGACAACATGCCCTTCCCTTCACATCTACGGAAAAGTATCATATCTACAACACGTATAATATATTTGCCTATCATAGTTTGGTGGATTTGATGGAGATGTATGGGACTATTCTCCATGATTTTGAAGTGAAACAGGAACGGTTGGCTACGTTAAGAAGGAGGGTGAAAGAATTCAAACCCACTGCAGGAACTGACAATCTTGACGAGATCGTTCGTGAACGAGATAGGGTAAATGCAGAAGTGACTGTGTTGACATCGGATCTTTGTCAATTCATCAAGGGAACAAACTGTTATTTTATGTGTCTAGACCTGAATCGTTTTATTACAAGAATGTAGAGAGTGATAAGACATGGAGTTCTATCGTCCCCACAGGTTATTATTCGTTGGAAACCTATTTGAATACCATCTTCCCCGCCCCCATGACATGGACCATCACATCCATGTCCTATCATTATGAACTGACCATCGATTGCACGGACGATATGGAAATCAAGATGGACCGGCACTCTAAAGCCTATGAGATATTCAAAACAGAAGAAGTGACTACCTACGTGTGGGAAGAATGGATCTTGGAAATCCCCCTCAGCACGATTCATGTTCCCTCCTTTATCCTTCAGAAACAAACGATGGAATTGGACGCTCTCTTTGAAAAGAAGAGTGTCCCCTATGCATTGAGTGGGACCCATGTCTTGCTTCGAAACGGAAAACCGACACAACAGTATAAGACCGAGGATAAGAAGCATCCCAATATTCTCAACATCAAACATGGCGACTCTTTTGAGATTTTTCATACCCTATCTCATCTCCCTAGTCCATTACGCTTCAATTTACCCACGAAATATTATACCCTTCAATCTTTTGTGCAAGCTTTCAATCAAGCCATCCCCCTGCCTGATATGGTGTGGGTGACGTATACAACAGTGGGCGTCTTTCACGTGCTTCACTTTAAAATCGCGGAAGGGTATGGGTTGAAAATCAATCCCCCACAACTCTGGCAACACATGTTGAATCATAGTCATGAATATGGTATGTTCACCTATCATGAACAAACCTGTATACACTCGGAAACGCCGGAACATTGTTCTGCAAGTTACCGTCGGTATCAACAACGTCCAAAACATGTCACCCATGGGATGACATTACACATCTATGGTTTACCGGAATATACCTTTGATTATGCCAAAGGATGGAACCACACCCTCGACACCCTCTTCCCATGGAAAGGGAAGGAATTGGATCGCTTGTTTCAGAAATCCTATTTCCCTTATGCTTACGAATCGAAAGAGCTGTTGGCCAATACGTGTTTACAATCCTACTTGTTTGGAGATAAACTCTCTGATAAGACATTGTATTCACCCGCTGTCGCGTATCAAGAAGGATCCACCCTGAAAGTCTGTAAAGATAGATTGACTTCCTTTATTGGATGGTTCAGTGAGGATATGCAACAGCTCATGACGACCATGATGGAACGCTGGCAAGAAAACATGTTTTATCTAGTGGATGGTATGGTGTTGGGAGTGGATGTGGGGAAACAAGATATTCAATCGGTGATGGTGAATACACATCCCACACCTCGCCCTTTTCTTCATCTCTATAGCAAGACCATGAAACCGTTGCACATCTATGACCACATGATTCGGCAAGGTTACATCAACCCCACCCTGGACATTTCTACCTCGTTTCATCGTGTCCGCATTCCCAAAGGGAGTTATACCTTGGAAGGACTCTTTTCTAAACTCCAAGTGAATTTACAGATGTGGACGGATGTATCCCTCTCTCTCTCGAAAGACCATTATTTGACGGTGAAAACCGCGGAACATGCCTTTATTGATTTTGGAGAAGCGTTGAGTTATCGTATAGGTCTACCCCAATCCTATTATGGACCCAATACACAAATGACAACACTCTCTCCGCTCAGCCTAACTCCCAATTCCTTCAACATTATCGTCTATTGTAATATTGTGGCGGAAAGTATTGTGGGAGGACAACGTGAACAAATCTTGAAAATTCACCCCATTGAAGAGAAACAACGTTTGGGGGAAATGGTGTCGTATGAAGTGTCTAATATTGATTATTACCCCATTTTTACATCCGCTATTGATGAGATTGAAATTCAGTTGCGTGGTGACGATGGTGAATTTATTCCGATTCATGAAGGACGATCCTATTTCAAACTCCATCTCCGCCGTAAGGAGACTAGGTAATTATGGACAGAGTGACACTCAACCATGCATGAGGAAACGATTCACTTTTTGAGTAATGCTCAGCCCAATTTGTTTCCTGAAAATAGAGCCAATCATTTCAAAAATCGCTTGGTTCCTTCCATCCCCATAGTCCATGGGGATCAATGGGAAGCCGGTATCTCCGTCGTCAACTTTATCAATACCCTTCAGACAATACCCGTGGATGTCAGCTTTAGTGTGGGGACATTGAAGGATCATCCTGAGACGATTTCGACCGTCTTTACATCCTCTATCCTTCCTGTCAAAACGGATTCACAACGGAGCAAAGCAAACAAGGCAAACAAGGTGAACAAGGCAAACAAGACGGAGCAAGGCAAACAAGGCAAACAAGGTGAACAAGGCAAAACGGAGCAAGGCAAACAAGGCAAACAAGGTGAACAAGGCAAACAAGGCAAACAGGGTGAACAAGACAAACAAGATAAACAAGACAAACAAGGCAAACAGGGAGAACAAGGCAAATTTACGCGCTTCAACATTCCACGCGGTATTTATTCGGAGAAGACGTTGATGCAGTGTTTGAATCAAAATCGACAGCATGGACACAATTTCCACTTTTCCATCACTACATTGGCGCCTCATGTCCATGTTGTTTCAGTGGTCGTACCCCCACACTGCAGTATGAAACTTCATCCTTTGCTCAAAGACATTCTTGGGTTTAAAACAGACTTACTCACTTCCTCGCAGCAAGCGACTGCCCCTTTGAATTTGAATGCCTTTACCTACAATATTCTCCTGTATTGTAATATTGTAGGCTATCATTATGTAGGAGGTATGAAAACAAACTGTATGTGTGTGATTCCCTACACGGGGAAAGATTATGGAGATAGTATTCATCATGAATTCCAGAATGTCACCTATCTCCCTGTGAAAAGTCAACAGGTGCAAGATATTGAAATCAAACTCATGTCGGATGACGGTCATCCCATCCCTATGACAGACGGACGGTCCTATGTAAAAATGCATCTTCGACGTCGCGCAATTAAGTAATTGTCTTTTCCCAAGCACATCAAGACACGATGACGAATCTCTTTTTAATCCGTCACCGACCACATTCCTCTGGACGATTGTTTGGAAGAGGTTCATTTATGCAACGCGGTGGATGGAATAAAGTGATTGGACAGAAAACACGCATGATTAGACCCCGTGTCACTGGTGTCAAGAAACCATCCATCCGTCTGCCCAAATCACTCAAAAAGAGTGTTCCCAGAAAAACATTTCGAAAACCCTCTCGAAAAACAAATCGAAAACCCTCTCGAAAACCCTCTCGACAAGCAACACGAAAACCTTCGCAAAAGGGACTTGTACATACGGTACAGAAAACGTTGGGAAAATCGTTACGTACGACAGAGTTTCTCAATGCTGCGAAACAAGCTGTCACGGATGCTGTCAGCTCTACCGCACAAGAAGGAGTTCACCATCTCAAAAAGGGTGTGAAAGCACTCGCCAAACGCACTTTACAGACTGCTCCCGAACGTGTTGTAGAAGCTATTCAAAATAAAGTCAGTCGGAAACGCGTCTTCACGGATGAAGAAGGAGATCGGGTGGAAGCACCTGCTCCTAAACGTCGCCGTGGTCATGTGGCCATTGCTCATCATACGAAATGGGGAAAAGGAAGTTTGATGGGGCGTTATCGCGGAGGTGCTAAACAACGCATGCTCTTTTAAGAACTAAGCAATCTTAGAACATCCGTCCCATCAAGCATGGCGGAAACCCCTGCCTTATTGGATGCGCGTTACGATGTATTCCAAAGTGATAAAGTCGATGTCTCGAGTACTTCTCAGCATACGAGCGTTCTGACACCAGTCAATGGATTGGAAAATCCCGGTACCATTCAATTCACAGTCCCTCGACTAGCCATTCATTGGATGGATGTATGCAATGCCTATTTTCGCGTGGAAGTACAACTCATGAAACATGATGCGGCTAAAGGAGCAGACGTGCCATGTGAGGCGACAGACAAGGCAATTATTATCAACAATACGGCCCACTCCCTCTTTTCCGACATTACTATCCGCTTGAATGAACGCACCATTGAAGGAGGCAATGACTTGTATTATTTGAGAGCTTACCTTAGCAATCTTTTACAATATACCAATGATGTGAAGAATACACACATGGTCACACAAGGATTTACTGTTCCTCAAGTGATGCATGACACGGAGTATGATGCAGCGACGAAGACGATAAAGACTAAGGCGGTAGAGTTTACAGATAAAGAGAATGCACTCAATCAAGCCATTCTCAAACAATGGTCAGACCACAAATTTAAACGTACCTTTGACTTTCCCCTGAAATGTAATTTGTTCAAACAAGTGATTGCTCTGCCCCCAGGCATGCAACTGGATCTCATTTTCACCTTGAATAAACCGGAATATGCCATTTATGATATGGAACATCCTGCAGGGACGACCTCTACAAAGTACAAGTTCAAAATCACGTCTTTCCAATTGTATATGCCCATGCTCACACCGAATGCAGAACTGCAATTGAAAACTGCGAATCGACGCAAGACAGAAGCCATTTATTATCGCTACAATGGCATGACCGTCCAACGACAAACGATTGAAAGTGGAGTACAAAAGAAGACGTTTTCCAATGTGGCTGCTCTATTGAGTCCTAAACTCATCTTTTTCGCGGTTGTTCCCAGTAAATCTTGGTTTGATCCAGGAAGTCGTAAACTCTATTTTGAAAGGCATGGACTCTCTCAAGTCACCATGACCACCAATGGAGCCATCATGACAGGAGGCACCATCAATTGCAAAGATGACGTGATTGCCTACAGTCAATTCAATCGTGCGATTCAAGTCTATAACACGAATGAATCATGTGGTATTGATTTGGAGAGTTTTACCAAATACTGTTATTTTATCGCTTTTGACTGTACCTTGGATAAACAAATCGATAGTGTTCAACCCACCAATACACGTCAATATAGACTGGAATTGCAATTTGAGAATACGACCAAGCAAAATATGGATTTATTAATGTTTGTCATTCATGACGAACAATTCTCCGTCACACCGGAAAATGCTGTCATCTCCAGTGCGTATATCCCTCCCGCTATTTAAGTGTTGGCGCGCATGGACATCCTCATAAGATATGGTGAAGGAGCCCGAGAATCACGTTCCTCCTATCGCTTGGACATCTCTTTATCAACACCGTCTCATTAAAGCTCAGCGTTGGCTGAATGGGAGACTGGTTAAGCAACACGGAAATCGAAGGAATCATGCAGGGTATGAATCAATTACAAGAGAAACATTTACTCAATGCCTGCATGTGCGAAGATGATTTTCTCTGTGCTATTCAGTGTAGTTGTCAAACGTTTGCTCATCGCCTCCTCCAATCTTCTTACGTTCCCTTCCAAGGTGTGTTTCCTGCTGATCTACTTCCTGCTCATTCCCCGGAATCAAAGACACTTATTGTCAATAGTGATCGCTCTCATCAACCTGGCAAGCATTGGTTGGCCTTTTATCAAAATGCGGATCAACGCGTGTGCGAATTCTTTGACTCTTATGGACTCACTCCATCTCACTATCCGCATGTGACCGAATGGTTATCGACAACACCTTATCCTCTAAACTATCGTCGCCCTCTGCGTATACAAGGACCTAAAGCCTATTGTGGTGCTTACTGTATTTACTTTTTAAACCAAAGCCCTTTTAACACTTCTATGGAAAAAACACTGACCTTCTTTCGAACATTGGATGCTTACGAGAAAGATCAAGAACTCATTCAAACCTATTTGTCCTTCAATGATAAAATTGTCTATTCCTATTTGTATTCTACATTATCCCATGTTTTGAAGTCAATAAAGAAATGAATCATGTCAATGATTGTATTTTTATTTCAGACAGAGGGTAATACTACAAGGTTTTGTACAAGGTTCGGTCACTCGTGATAGCACACTATACACTATACACAGAGTTTTTCCATACATCATGCACGATAGACAGTGACTGTTGAAGCAATGTCTTCATCACAAAGGGGACAAGATGATGTTTCAAAGGGATTATAACATGTAGAACACATAACACTATGAGAACATGGTAGAAAGAGAAGGGACCGTTCCTGTTTAAAACATGTAACACAGTTCCGTTCACATAATAATTGAAATGTCTCTTCTTCTAATTTCTTTCTAAAGTCACTTTTATGGGAAGGGTTATCTGACACATCCGTTGCAAATCTCACTTTTTCACTCCAGATCGCGCCAATGTCATTGTATTGCAATGTGGCAGGGAGACATCCTCTATCCACCTACGCTCCAAATGGTGATTCATAGCATGCTCATCGAGATCCATGAGTCGATCCACTAATTCACCAGCAGTGATCGTTTCATTGAGATGTGTTACCGTTTCTATCGCTTTGAATGAATATCCCAGGTCTCTTGCGACAACCCACGACGTTGGGATACTAGTTGCTGTTGTCCGATTCATTGAGGGAATCTCCTTCGAATAGGGATTTGAGAATGTCTTCCACCAACGATTCCGCTTCTGCAATCGATAAAACACCCGTCACAATCACACTTCCGTTGGAAAAGAAGGAGCAGTGTAAATTACCTTTGCGTATTAACGTTCCGGGAAACAGCTCGCGCTCGTTGGAAATCACTGATGTCGATGGCAACTGTTGAATGGTTTGCATGCGGTCTTTTGTATAGTTCCATTGACATTGAACGGTGCAGGATTTTGTGATTGGGTCGCTCACGTCCAATCCGTAGGGGGCGAGTAATTGACGCATCTCTTTACAAATACGATCGTAGGTTTCCAGAGAGTGGTTGCCCAAAATTTGGATACACCCCCGTGGAAAAATCTGTACAGCGACCGAAGAGTTCCATTTCCAATAGACTCGACAAGGGCGTGATGCTCGGTAGGTGGCCAGAGGGAGTTGCGGTAACAATGTCTGCAGTGGTATTGCGGAGGATGCTCTGAGCTCCACCATGCGGTTGCAGATCCTTGACATTTTTGAGAGCGGGGTGTAGATACCCTTCTTCATATAGGCGATGGTTACCGTAGGGAAGACTCTGATTGGGTAAATACCAACACCGCTTGTCCTCCCAGATACTTAAGGCTTTCTTCACTTGCGTCACTGTTCTCATCTCGTGGTGCTGGGATTGGAGGAGGGTTTGTGACACTGTGGTAACGGAATGTTTTTCGAAGGCGTCCACATAATTCTGATGTTTCACTTGTCGCTTCTTTGCTTGACACACTCCTTTCATGCGACAGTCGTGGATTTCTTCCTCATTGCCTTTGAGGACAATGTAAGAGTACATCTTGGCACTCAAACATACAAACTCCTTCACCCTATTTCCCACACACTCGTCCTTGAAACATCCCAAACGATTCGCATTCTCGGTACGTCTCTCTGGATGACTCACGGGATAATTTGAGGTATCGAGAACGCCTTTCGCCTCCCTATCAATAAAATTGGGGATGGTTTCAAACGAACGCAGCACTTCTTCGCGTGTATACCGGCTGCGGACTTTGAGGAAGAAGGAGTCTGTGTCCCCACCAATGAGTTCCACTGAGGTGCACGTCTTGTTGGCTTTCCACTGGTCAAACAGCTTGTACATAATAATCTTGCTGTTGTCCAGGATGCATTGCCCGATATAAATGGGCTTGTTCAAGTCTACCTTGGTCTTGCGCACATTCACCACCACGGCTTTGTCGCTGATGTTGAAGAAGGATTGGCAATAGGGATGACGTGTCCATTTGCTAAATACATTCGGCGATCGTACAAAATAGTGCTTCCCATAATTCCGCACATTCTCCATTGTCTTGCCGTACAGTGCGTTCACCATCAACTTGTGGAGATTGCGGCGCATTTTCGTGGTTGCCTTGGCGCGTTCTTGCGTATGATATTGAACATAGGGGCGAATATACGGTTCTTGGTTGAAGGAGATCCCGTAATGAACCTTGGTGATATGTAAACCCTTCTCCACATAATACTTGAGAGCAGCGATATGTACCACATACTCTTTGCGATTTTCGTGCGTCATCATTAACTTGTTGGCTGAGTGAAAGGGTCGGTTCCCGTTCAACTCTTGCCATAGCTCTTGCATATAGGGAGACATGTCCTCCCATTTCGCCGTCCCGCGGTAAGGAGCCAATGGTAAATCTTCCGTAGCATCTTGGACGTGTGGGGGATATTCCAAATCGACGCACAGTACATGACCCGTGGTGCCATTGACATTGTATCGTCTCACCCATTCGTCGTTGATGTCCACCAAGACCTCCGGTCGTACCCAGGCAAAACAATCCTTCGGCAAAGGTCCCATCATGGCCGCACCGTATAAATTGTTCGCATCGATGTAAAACAGGTGAGTCCCTTCTTCTGCTTGCGCGCGGTGCTGATTCACAAATGTCATCCCTCCACGAATCCCTGCTTCAAACACGCGGTACATATCCACGTCATGCAATTTCTCCAACTTGACCTGTGTCTTTTTAAAGAAAAATGAATAGGTCAAGCCAGGAGTGCCGAAATAGTGGATGGGGTCCAATGCAGACACGTCGCGTATTTCACTTCGAAAGTGTTCGAAGATGTCTGCGAGCAAGGCTACATCCACTGTCAAATAATAGTGGATATAATCTTCAAACGTGCTGCACCCCGTCTCTGTCCACGCCTTTTGTGCCATAGCATACTCATCCTCTTCCAACTCCTTCTCACTCAAATCATTGTAAAATGCTTCCTTCGGAGGCAATTGAGTCTCGTGGATACGATCCCAGCAGTCAAAATATGTATAGGGAAAATATCCTTTCCGAATAGATGTGTGATCGCAATTCGGATAGACGGTGCTCAATATGTGATTTGAGTGAGGAAAGTCACTGATGGTCGTTGACAAATTGTTTAGAGAGTCTTTCAAAAACTGACACGAATCGATGAATCGGAGTTTATAGATAGTATTGGATGGCATGGGAAGAAAGATGGTCACTCCCAACGTCTTGTCTCCTGACACATAAATGGGCTCGATCCTATACTTGGGATCCAACTTGGTAAACCCTTGTACAATCACCTGGTGACTGTCATATCCCTTCCAATTGTGAAAAAAGATGTTCAATGTAGTCCGGGATTGACGTCGTCGCATGTTACATGCATTGCACAGGGTTTGCAGATACTTGCCCGTGATATGATCGTGATCTCGCACCTTTGTCGTAGGCCCACCTTGCTTTTCACCTTGCTTCTGGGGTTTTACATCACATCCGCACATGTTACATTGAGCTGTCTGTTCATAGTCCCGCATATCATCCTCCGTCAACGTCATGTTATGCTTCGTCTCTTCCATGTGATTAAACATCGACATGCTCACCTTTTTGATGTGTGTAATAAAGGCAGGAATGCACTCGTTCCCCTTATGGATCACCACCGATTCTTTCATGTCCAGCGCCGGATGCCACACCACATAGGATCCCACATACGCTGCCGTATGCTTCTTGGACACGGTATCAATCATGCTCTCAATGTCCGCATACATCACAGCGAGGGGTTGAGTGGTTTTCGCTTTTGTGGTCGATAAATTCATGCGGTTTCGTATCTTCCGGGGTCGTTTCCATCTGAAAAAATCCTCCATCGCATTTGGCTTGATGTTCCACACGTTCTTTGTGCGCCATATCCTTTGTCTTTCCATACTTCATCCCCTTCTCGTAGAAATTAAATCGTAAGCTACATAACTCGCATGTTTCAAATCGTTTCACTTGCGTTTGGCTCATATTCCGATACCACATGCGAGCACATATCTGAAAATCCGTCACGGGAAGAAAATGTCCAGACTGATCCTCCATATCGTACCGCGTCACCATCACCAGATGAACGATGCGTGTATTCTCCTTCACAGCTTGACGGACCGGGTATAATTGGCCCACAAATCCTTTACTGTCATGTACGTGGATACGAAGAATGATATTGTTCTTCTTTTCAAACTCCTGAATATCCCGTGTATTCATCAATCCCTCTGACGTCATCATGGAAAAGTCTAGATGATAATACTGGTTCAAATTCAACTTGCGCACTGCAGGAAGTCGATTCTGATAACTGACATAGGATGTCTTGGTGCGGGAATCAACACGTCGAGGAATGCGATTGTCTTGGTAGGCAAGTGCATAGAGGACACTGTCTTGAAAACAATGCGATGTATACGTGTTGCGCTCAAACACACATATGCCTTTGCAGAGCTTGATATCTCGGTGGATTGGAATCGGTGCGCCCATGCGAAAATTAGGGAAGGAACTTGTTTGAACCAGTAACTCCAACACTTCCTTCACCTCAAATCCTGATCCATCTTCTTGAAAGTCTTCAATAAATTCTTCAATCTTTGACACCATGTCACCGAACCATGTATCAAAGTTACGTGCTTGGACGCCTTCGTGAATGTATGAGGGTGTGGTGATGTCTCTCACTTCCTCTTCGCCCGTCGACATATCCATCTTGGCAAACCTGAGTGTCATACTCACAAACACTTTCACGTCCTCGTGGGGGTGTTGTTGTACAATCACACGATACAAGTCCGCATAGATTGAATTTAAATAGACCTTCCATTCATTCGTGGCTTGATGAGGGGTAAATCGATAATTATGCCCGCGACCGTCCATGATTCGTTCTTCTTCCACAGCTGCACCGCCCTCTTGCATGAACTCAAACAGGTAGGGACACAAATGTTCATCCCATCCTTCCGCTTCAGCATTCACTGCTACATCACAGTAGCGACACCGTCCCACACACGCATGCTTATGGTATGCCTCTATGTCGAAACTTCCGTCGCAATCCAAACACAGCAAGTCATTGTCATCACCATAATTAAACGCGCGGCAATCGTGTTCGTCTCCATACCATTTACAGCATGTCCAACAATAGTTGCGACCCGTCTCTGCTGCTCCATGGGCAATACAGTCTTGAAAGCGAGAGAAGGACTGACGACAGAATTCACACGCGTACTGCATGGTTAGAATGAGAATGAATTTCTCTGACAGCGCTTTCCTTATATACCCTGCTGTGACTCATCACACGTGCTCGGCGCCGCGTGCTCCGATTGGTGCTCCGTGCTCAACCCCCAAGTGCGCCGATGCGTGCTCTGATGCGTGGGCGTGTGCTCCGATGTCTGTCCTCTTCGCTACCCGTGCTCTGATGCGTGGGCGTGTGCTCTGTTTCCTGTCTTCTTCGCTACTGATGCGTGGGCGTGTGCTCCGATGAATGGGGCAAGGACATGTACTTTAGTGCAAATGGTGCGGACGGGGGCTAGACTGTCCTACTGACGTAACTTTCAATGAAAGTATGACACTTTTCGTCATCCACCTCATTATGGGACTGGTTAAAAAACCTTCACTGTCAGATTACTGGTCCGAAGATCCCATTCTTAACACTCCGATATTTTCCCAGTTGATGTCTCGGAATCGCTTCCAAAGCATTTTGCGGGCTTTACATTTCGCAAACAACGAAAGCTCCGACAAAAATGACAAGCTCTACAAAATTCGAAAATTTATTGATTTGGCTCTCAAACGGTTTCAAACGTACACGCCAAAGGACATTCTTTCCATTGATGAGCTTTTACAAAAGTTTAAAGGAAGACTATACAGTGGAAGCAATACATCCCGAGCAAACGAGCACGATACGGTATAAAGCTTTTTCTTGTTTGTGAATCTGATACAAGTTTTGTTTTTAACTTCATCATTTATACTGGAAGAGACACTTTATCCGGCAATCACCCTTCGGATTGTGATGGACGTTTATACTTACCACATCACCTTCATTACTTTGCTACGAGACTGGTTTTGTCATTGACTGATCCCCTGAAAGGGAAGGGTTACACCCTAGTCCTCGACAACTACTTCAATTCACTTGAGCTGGCCAAAAGAGCTATCGAGTGCGGCTTTGACATCTATGGAACCGTCAATAAGTCACGGAAAGACTTGCCATCTTCTTTTTTCGACCAAGCCGTTCGAAAGAACGCCTTTCTCTCTTGCACTTACAAAAGAATGAACATTCCATCACTCTTTTCCGTTTCAACGATCCACGGAGGAAAGGAAACAAAACCGTTAATCTCATCTCAACTTTGCATGATTCTTCTTTCGCTGAAATCAAAACGAAGAGGCACACTTCAAAAGTGATTCCCCAAATTATACTTGACTACAACTTGACGATGGGCGGCGTCGATAATCTTTCTCAAGTGATTGACCCGTACTCTGTGTCAAGAAAATCAACCAAATGGTATAAGAAAATTTTTTTCTTGGTTTTGGATTTTATAATCCACAATGCCTTTGTTGTGTACAAGCATGGATCAGAGTGCTCGAAGAAGCAATTTATTTCAAATTTAATAAACCAACTGATGGCGCAAAATATGACCTCTCGTCCTGCACGATCTTTGAGTGGGGATACACCACTCAGGCTTTTGCATCGTGATGCGCATTATCCCCGTCTCTTGCCACCAAACAAGAATCAGAAACAAACTTTTCGTCGTTGTGTGGTCTGTTTCAGACACAAACAGAGGAAGGACACCAAATTTTGCTGTGATACATGTGGCCATGTGCCTTTGTGTCCATCCCCCTGTTTTGAGGCTACCACACAAAGGTTTCGTTCTAGTTTTATAATTTGCTTTTTCAAAACCTTACATCAGCATCAATCATACACATTGGAGATTTAATATCTCAAACATTGTCTCATGCAGTTGACATGAATGTATAATTTTACGCTTTGTACTCGTGCAATACATTTTATGATAAACTTTCTTGTTCTTCATAACTGTTTTGGTGCGTTAGCTTAATTCTCTGGCACTGAGGTAATCATCCCTTGCAGTTAACGCTGGCATTCAGCTATTTGTAAATCTTTGCAAAATATTCGTCATTGGCAGTGAATAGTTTCCGAGTTTGAGTGGCACTCGGGTATTGCAAATGTTCTGACGAAATGTTCGTCTTTGGCATCAGAGATACGTTTATACTTTTTTGCTCCGGCTCTGATGTATTGCTTAGTGAAAACGAAATATTCGTCATTGGCAGCGAAAGGGTTAACCTTTATCCAAACCATCCAATTTTATCCTTATGTGCATTTGTGCACATTTTTTGTTATAGTCAATTATTTCCATTTTCCACTAATAGATCATGTTGTTTTAAAATCATATTGTTTTATTTTAGTTTGATAAACATTTTCATACTGTTTGTTAGACTACTCGGTAAGTCAATCATTAAATGCATTCAAATAAAGCCCATTTGTTGATTTTGCCCGCTATGTAGGCCTATTGATTTCAACACATTTCTTGATATTTGTCGCATGATTAAGAGGCTCGGATAGTTAGGTCATTCGTTTAAAATTCATACTATCAATTTCGCATGTAAACCACCGTAGCCTACTATTTTCGTATTTTCTACGCATGTATAAGCTCACGTATAGCCAATATTCATATTTTTAAGGCCGCAGTAGGACTACAGACCCAATTCTATTGTATGAAAAATCAACAGTCATAAACGACCATGGATTTGACAACTAAATAAAATTGATTTGTTACATAGGCATGTATTGGTTTTAAATTCGCATCTGCAAGTTATCACTCAAGCTCACTTGAAGGGTTAGGTATAAGATAGCTTGAAGTAGGCCTATAAGCGTAGTATAGGCCCTAGTCCTTTGGTAACACGTGGACACCTACAATCTTGGCATTGATATAGGGTAGGGATTGACCCTATCATCAGACTAAGGAAATTAAGATATCAGCGTGTTATGGGCTATATCATCTTATGCTCGATATTATGCCTGCGCGAACATATCTTGTGAGGCATGAATAGCCTTCTGCATAGCATATATGCCAACTTAATAGGACTATTTAAGGAATTTTAAGCTTTACTGCTTTGTCGGGGAGGTCAGGTAGCTCGACACCCCGTCGGGGAAACACGACACCTCGTTGGGGAAAACCCTGGCGCCGCCCCTGGCAAAGACCATAGAATAAAATGATACACTGAACACGTGTGAATGTGCACTGCACAGGTTTCTACTGCTATCATCATACAGCGGCACAGCCTCACCCATTTCATAAGCATAAGTATAGCCTAGGAGAGGCGGTTTCATTTTGAAAATTTCCCATTGTGCTTCTCGACGGTTTCTAATGTATTTTTGCATGAAAACTTCGAAAATCATGTATAAAAAATCATGCAACTAGCCCTTTTTGAGAAAATGACGAAAATTTAAAATGGCGGACACTAAAACCGAAACTGAATTATGGTGCTGGATTGAAACAATTCTCAAGCATTTTGTCAGTAGTTTCCAAATTATTTGACCCGCTCTTTTCAAATATAATTCCTAAAAATCATACGGATAGCCCTTTTCGTGAAAATGACAAAAATTCAAAATTGCGGACATAAAACCGAAGCTGCATTGTGGGCCTATATTAACATAATTCTCAGTTTTTTCGTCAACAGTTTTATATGAGGTTCTATGTACCTTGACCCGCTATGTTCAATTATCACTTATCAAATCAAATGGCTAAACTGTTTCGAGAAGTGTTCAAAGTTCAAAATTGTGGACATAAAACCGAAACTGCGTTCTGGAGCTCGCTTAGTATATTATGCATTAATAACAAGTCAGTTGCAGGTCCTGAAGGTTCCTAAAAAACCTTCGAAGGTCCTGTTATTAATCACTCGTCCACAGACCACATATATGAATCAGTGGTCTGCATCAGATTGATCAGCCTGATCAGGTCAAGGTACATAGAACTGCAGAAAACTGCCTAGAAAACTGTTGACGAAAAAAATTGAGAATTATATTAATATAGACCCACAATGCAGCTTGGGTTTTTGGTCTGCAATTTTGAATTTTTGACATTTTCACAAAAAAGGCTAACCGCATGATTTTTAGGAATTATATTTGAGAAAAGTGGGTCAAATTACTTTGGAAGCTGCTGACAAAATGCTTGGGAATTGTCTTAATCCAGCACCATAATTCAGTTTCGGTTTTAGTGTCCGCAAATTTTGAATTTTCGTCATTTTCTCAAAAAGGGCTAGTTGTATGATTTTTTTAAACATGATTTTCGAAGTTTTCATGCAAAAATACATTAGAAACCGTCGACAAGCACAATGGGAAATTTTCAAAATGAAACCGCCTCTCCTGTCACACCGTGACCATACAGTACATGCTCTATTTCATCAACTATGTAGATAATAATGATGAACGTTTATTTTCAAAAATCAATGTCTCAGTATTGAAAATCGTGAGACATATAGTACAACGGCAAGAAATACATTTGTAGAATAAAGTCATAACAAAGTAATAAGTGATGCTGAATGAAAGTCACTATACACAAAATCCATGATTTTAAAGCCTTGACATGCTTATAATGAAACTGCCGCCGCGAAGAGTAGTTGTGATCGTAGGGAGTCGAAACTGTTTGGAATTGACCATGACTGGTAATACAAGGTGATGGAGAGTATGTGTTGAGTCTGAAATAATTCGTTGAAAGAGCTTGAAACTAATTACTTTGTGGCGATAATCCAGCGGTAAGAACCGAGAGCAATCACATCTGGACTTCCCGCATATGATGAAATGAGCGCGTCTCTGAATTCTCTCAACATTTTCCTGCAATGTCCTGGACAGTTCAACAAACAGAGGGGCCCCGTATTCTGGATTACTTCGAATGTGATTTTGATAAATCATTACATTGATAGATTGTAGAATATTTCCACTAGGGATGTCTACTGTCTGGGCAATGATTCTACCGTCTGCGCAAATTGATGGAAATATTTGTCTGTAGTATTGCTTCTCCCTGCAGAAGAAATTTTCAAATCGCAAGTGGCATGTACACGTGGCATCACTGCACGGGTATTTAGGCGGGCATCGCCAGTGTGTTGTGGTAAGCGGTTGCTCTCTTCTCCGCAGGCCGTGCGAGCTAATCCCGCGGGCCGTACCTTGGCCGCCCCTGTTGGAAAGTACTCTTTCAATCTCTCTGGAATTTTCAACGAATGAAATTAAGCGCATTTCAATTTCAGAGTTATCAATCTTTTGCATCAACAGCATTTAGTTAAAGGCATGGTTAAAGGTTGATATACATTTGAAAAGCCAATAGAAAAAAGGCGCATATGTAGGCAATTTTGCGGTCAAATTATCATTAATCATACAATCGTTCAATTTACTTGCATGCATATTTGTATGCATGACTGCAGAATGAAATGAAAATGAAATAGATATGATAAGTAAAAACTGGGCGCGCTTGCGCGAGTACGGCACTTGAGTGTTACTTAGGCTCAGTTGACATTGAAAGCTAAGGTCAACTTCACATCACAAACTTTCCAAATACGGTATATCTGCCCAGGTCTGATTGGCTGTGTATCAAATCGATCACCAGGGTCTGGTCTGGCGTGGCTGTATTTCAAATCGGATACACGAGCGCGGACCACAGGCGTGGCAAAATTCTAAGGTATAGTCGATCCCTTACATTATATATATAGAACCATGCTAAAAAACGGTTTTCCTGAAAAAAACGTCGAAAAACATGGTTAAAGGCATTTTTGATAACCGTGTTTAATGCAAAAATTCTAAATTGTGTTTAAAAGTAGGCTTTCAAGAACATGTTTAGAAATGTGAAAAGTGACCTCATACCCTTTATGGCTGGGTACACCAGACTGCCATAATCTGCATATTGGAAATATTAATGCTGCTACGGATTAAGAGCACATGCAGTCATGAAGTGACTTTATCATACTTATATCTTGAGTAGGCTATCTCGAAATATATTTGATACCGAATTTACCTGAGCTTTTATACCATGTTTGCGAGAATGGCTATAAGTAATGAAGTAAACAGTAAGTAATAAAATAAAAAAATAATATTGATAAAAATAAATAGGAATAAGTAGCTTTATGTGCATAATATTGTTTTAAAACTGTTCATATTGCCGTTTGACAATAAAGGCTATAAAATCGAAACTTGAGAGAAGCTTTATCAAAATAACAAAGAAACAGCATGCGGTGATTATGTTTTATACAATAAAATTAAAAATGCACTATGCGGTAATGTGCGTGATGTAATGAGCATTATTGCATGAAAGAGCAATAAGCGATTACCAAAATTTATCAGAACAAAAGACACCTGC
The DNA here is from genome assembly GCA_907163375.1 of Prostheceraeus crozeri. Lineage (NCBI taxonomy): Eukaryota > Metazoa > Platyhelminthes > Polycladida > Euryleptidae > Prostheceraeus > Prostheceraeus crozeri. Next base: position 32,539 of record CAJQUW010005199.1, read on the forward strand.
GAAAACTGACGTTTAATATGTAACTAAAGCTCTTATCTTATAAATCTTAAATCAAATATCATTGTTTGAAAACAGTAAAAAATGGTATACTTTTTAGTTGAAAAACTTGATTATAAAGCAAATCATGCTATTTTAACCTCAATCACGGCAATGATGCAAGCTCAGCATGAATAATTCATAATAGGCCTACATGAGCAGACTTTTGATAGGAAGATATAATTCGCTTGGAGGAAAATTAATAAAGTGAAGCCTGTGAATGTTCAGATACTTAAGTATCGAGAAGTGATGGGGACATGTTTTCTCATTTTTTGACGACCAGTTCAGTTTTAGCGAGGACCACAAGGTCAAACGTATTCGTACAGATCAACTTGATTATGGTTAACAACTTCATCAACACGATGTGAACAGACTTGTAATCAACCCTAACACATAATCCGATTGATTTCATAAGATTAGGTTAAGTTAGAAAGATAATTTGTCACGTCGATTTATGCGTTCACTAGCGGCATTATTGTGATCAGGACAAACCCCCAGCTGTTCAATTGATGTCGTTAGTCGAGTACTTGGTAACGATTTCTCTATTCAGCAAAATAAAAAGCGTCAACAAATCTAACGAGACAGGACCGTCTGATAAGATTAAATTTAATCTACTGGAGAGAAAAGTCTAATCTTAATGAACCGATTATCAGACGAGCACCAGATCTTCAGGCTTAGAACACTACTTCCAACGTTGATTATAACCAAGGGGTGCCAGTTTGAACTATTCATCTAGTCTAAACCGCTTTAGCATAATCTGACCAAATTTATCCGCATTTGAGACCAGTAATAGTTCTTTTCGCTCGGTTAACAGAATGATTCGATAATTCGTGTTCAGTGAGGACGTAGCAGACTACGGACGTAGCATCATTCAAATACAACTCCAAATTGTTGTTGACGCCAGCCCATTATAAAAGCAATCAACAGAAAGGCTGCATGATGGAGTGACAAGAGTTAGACGTTAAAAGAATGCCGAAAAATTGCTCACAGCATTGACTCAATTCACTGATTAGTATCGAAGCAACAACAGGAAGAGATATACTTGGCAACACACATTGTTACTTACCAAGACATTGTGTTTGGCGACAATAGGTACCTTGGTGTTTGTAAAATACTTATTTCATCGACGTGCCCTGCATTACTAAGTTTCCCTCATTTGTCTTCCTCATCTATTTAGCATCTTCTCTCCTCATTCCAATCGCGTCGCTGAATTAGAACAGCTGAAGTGCGTCGTGTTTCCATAGTGTGTGTGTGAAATATTGTTCAATGCAATTTCTTCTAAAGACATTTCCGGATTTGTGAAACAAGTCACCGATGACTTCAACCGATCGCTCATCGCGCGCAAGCTCTGCTCTTCATCGAGCCATCGAAACCGGTCGCTATAAATCTTGGAATATCTACTGAAATTAAATCTCAATCCAAATGTGCGAGACGTAACAGGCTTGACTCCACTTATGCATTGCTGTGCTGTTCAGAACGAGCCACTTGCACTTTGGCTTCTACGTGTTCTTCTTCGAAGTGGAGCAGATCCCAGTCTTACGGATCGAACTGGTGCCAATCTGTTGGGTCAAGCGATAAAGCATGGTCGATACCGGATGGTAAATTTATTACTTGAAAGTAATGATATAGATCTTCATCATCGCGATAACAATGGAAATACTGTGCTTCACTATTTAGCGCAAAAGAATGAACGTTTGTGTCGTAAAGTTGTGGAAGCTGTACAGAGATTTCATGTCAATGTTGATGTTCCGAACGAAGAGGGTATGACACCGCTTATGTTCGCTTGTCGACATGGCAATGTTGTGCTAGCACGTCTCTTAGCAAACGATTGTAATGCTTCGCTATCGTCAAGAGATCCACTTTGTCATCGAAATGCATTGGAATGGTTGGAGTTTTTCCGTGGCAGAAGTTTAACAGATGAGGAAAATCCCCTTCAATGATTTAACACGGGCACCATCGCAAGGATTTGCTTCTCATCATCACCTCATTCAGACACCAGCCCCATTTGTACGAGTACATCACCAGCGACCACATGGAATTTCACTTCTCAAACATCACTGATAAGTGACATCGTCACTTCTTGTTTCGATGAGAGTCAGACTTCTGACGCCGGAATTCTTCCTGCGCTGACATCTGTGACCATAAATGAGCCACAATTTATCATTTCCAACTCCAGAAGACTCTTTCCTGATTTAGATAGTGTAATTTCATCTGATCTCCAAAAAGTTTCTCGACAGCGGGAGCGAGCGTATAGTGGGACTTCGCGACGGCCATGGAATCACATGCTTCGTGACATTTATTCGATGTATTCGACGCAGATTTCAGTGTCTTTTAGACCAGGGGATAGAAAGATCATTGAGACTTAATTTTGACCCACATTGATTCAGAAGATGAGGCTCATGAGCGGTTGGGTCCTCCGTCGAGATCAAGCAGTGTGTGTGACAAATCGTTTATTAGTCTGCGAGTGGTATCAATAGTGGGACCGACTCACACAAGCATCATTCAATAGAGCCCGTCGTCGTATCTCGAGTACCTGGGAATTCTGATGTAAATGGTTCCACCCTGAGCGGCGAGACATCTCGTAGCAATGACACTGCAATAACGGGAAGGAAAGAACTCCTCGAAAATTGAAATCATAATATTCCATTTTTACATTGTTTTAGACATGAGATTACTACTTTTTTCGTTTGGAATCGTCAGAAAAACAATATTTTTCTTTATCTTGTGACTTTTTTCCAAAGCGTAGATTATGACGGTTTTATATTCACTAATATTCTGAAGTACAATGAAAAATACATCATTCTCTAGGGTGATAAACGCTCCAGCTTCACAGCAAAACTGATAAAAAACTCTATTTGAAATTTCAGATAGGTCTAGCTTTTGCATTTTAAATTTGACAATTTAAACTCATGATCTGTTGCGTGTTTGTTGTTTAGAATCGATCAAGACTACACAAAAAGATGACGAGATTCATTCTCAAAATGTTATATTATCGATCTTAATGTTTAAGACATCGTGCGGTATAACCGGTGGGTCCATAGGTCTATGGCACAAATAGGCTTCAGTCCAAGCTCCAACTTACGAAATGGAATCGTTAGATTGATGATCTCAGGAAGAAACAATGATTCATATGAGGAATTGATTTTATCTCATGAGCCATACATGTAACACATTGACAAGCCAAACAAGTATATTACAATACGGGCATTCCATGTTCTATAAACAATTCTGCTTCTTCTGTCATGGATTCCAGGCTGACTGACTCATTAAAGGTTATCATAAAAGTAAAGCAAATTTTTGACGCTTCAGTGATTAGATAAGACTGTTTCCTATTCGATTTTGTTCAACATCTTCAGAGGTAGGAATTTTCATATCACCAGTTTCTGTTAGTAAGGAAGAGATAATTCAAAAATACTCAATCGAAAAACTCATGAAAAAAAAAACCTATCTTGAAGCAACCAATTGTAAGCACCTTGGACCTCACAAACCCCATACATGTATGCTATGCAAATAGTCCGTATACAGGGCCGGCATTTATAAACACATATATTCAGCAGAATGCTTCCGATCTTCTTGCTCATAACTTTTTTACAAAATTGGTATTTTATCTTTGTTTTTTTTGGGCAATATGACATGCTTTATTCACATACATGTTTATGGGATCAAATAGTCGAACTCAACTGAATTATTTATTTTAATAATAAAATCATAATAGTTTGTTACATGCTGACATCCACGGGGTTTATAGGAACATTGAAATTTGATAACCTGTGGTTGTTTTCAATAAAGATTTTGTCTCAATTCATACAAATGCTGTTGCGTGCGGTTTTATTGAATATCATTTCGTATTGACTCCAAAGGTCCGGCAGTGGCCCGTCTTGGCATTTTGGAAACAGGGAGTGGCCCATGTCGACCGATCTAAACGAATTTTAATTTAGGTGTCATCTTCTTCAGAGCGCCCTTAGTGTGGATGCTGTTCGTGGTGATACACTCGTGTTCAATGTCTGAGTGTCAGACTGGAAGTACTTTTGTTCCCACAAGCATCCTTGCACAGTTCTGCAATGGACTGTTTTCTTCCATCCTTGGTAACTTATCCAATCGTGAGTTGAGGTGAGACTGTAGGCAAAACAAATTGTCAAAAGTGCTGGTTTCTGTTGTGTTGTTTTTGTGTTCTTCTTGTTATGGGTTTGGTTTCGTGGTTGTGTGTATGCTTGTGTTTGGTGTTGGGTGTTTGTGTTCTCGTGTTTGGTGTTCATATCAGTTTTCGACAATCAAGTGAGGGCTAGTGATGAAATGTCTCTCTGAGATGGATTGTTGTTTTCATCACCGAAACTGATAGGATGATTTTCGATCTGGAGGGGGGTCTTTCAATCATCAAGCGATAAAATTGAAGTCGTTTAGAAATAACTTCAGCTTTCAATCAGCCTGCACTATAAAAATTCGGTTTTTCGTCAGTTTTCTGGAAAACCACTTGTTTTTTGTTAAAAAATCAAACTGGTTTTCTGGACATTCATCTTTTGGTTTTTCAAAAGCTTATTTGGCTCTCTGAAAAAATCGGTTTTCACAAGCCAATTTTTACCCATACAAATTCTGCAAAATATTCGTTTTGCCTTAGATCGAGGAGGTATTGGAATTTTGATGACAATGGCATCATGTCAGATGAGTGTGTGGAAGTTGATCAATACTTTTTGATATTTTGTTTGATTTTTTAAATACGCGGTTTCTGTGACGCATTTATTCTTCATGTTTCCCCTGAAGACCGGTTTTATATTTTTCGTGATAGAAAATAAGAGCATCGGAATATAAGGTTGATAGACCTATAATAAAGACGTTGCTATCATGAAATGTACTCTGTGAAAACAATATCATTTTTATGGCATGTATTTATATGTTTAAGTACAAGTATATCAAATTCACTATGGGGTTACGTAATATGCATGACTATGTGGGGTAGCTATTGTTAGGCTACAATCTGACTTCTTGCGCAACCGCACTTGAAAATAGACAGAATCATCTTCGATGGCTGTAATGACCTCCGCCCTCTTCTGAAGGCCTTCTTGCAATGCCCTCTAACGGACATCCGAAGGTCCGGCGCCTTAGTGTCATCCACCACATTATCTCGGAGCAGGGGGTCATAAGCGTTCTTTCCCAAGAACACAATTGCTTCTTGCTAGAAACTCTCTTTCGATTTCGAACTTCTCCAGCTACGATTGACTCACGATCATGCTACCACAAATGTGAAAACTAAAGCGATGAAATCTCCTATCTTGGTGAGTCATGGACTACTTTGCAATGAGAATCAGTATCAGTATGGCTAACCAGCAGAAGAAAAGCAATGTGCTCATTGCATCGTGATTGATTACGCATTTTTAATGAAAGACAATCAGACGTACCACGGTACTTGTAGTGTGAATGCGATGAGAATGACGGATCCTGTTCGTTGGTACACCATACAGTTTGTCAACTTTCTTTCAATGTGCGCACTTTGTAGGCGCCTACCGCAATATGATAATGCATATAATAATATTGGCTTGAATAGGTGAATGCGTTTGCAATTTCGGAAATATGAACACGAAAATCATACATGTACTTGCATTTCATCTGATACTGCATTTGCATGCATGGTGATTTATACTAGCTCATGAAGGACTCATATGCCTTAACTTCTGAGCAAGAAAACATCCTGAGTGAATCTTGAAATATGGATTTATTGATAATTCAAGCACAATTTACAACTGCATTCAAATTGTACTCACCATGAAATTGTGACGAAACCACAGACTGGGCCTTGAAATAGAAAATCCGGGCTGGTTGAAAATGAAAGGCTGCACCGTGGCCGCAGAAAAAACTCCGCCTCGAGTCCCACACTGAGTCGCTAGTGCCGCTTGAATGGTTAAACAAACTTGCATGCTGCCTAGTAGCTGATACTCTAGAAGATAATCTAGCTTTAGTTGATGATTTGCAGCCAACACTATGAATTTAAGTGAATTGCAGGATGCTTTGAACCAGGGATGCGGAGTCGGAGTCCCGGAGTCCTATCAAATGATAGGACTCCGACTCCGGCCTATAGGTAGACTCGAAATATAATACAAACAAATTATTTATCCTCGTGCATAGCTGTCACTGTCTTGATGTCAATTTTCTCCATCAAACAAAAGTGCAGAGACAGTAGTGCATGCAAAGCTTGTAATAGTTGAGGGATGACGTATGAAAGTAAAAAAAAGGTATTGTCTTTTCATCGGTGATTTAGTTAGAGAAGAAACTTCTAGTCTCGATCACAACTAGCACAAACGGTAGAGACAAAAATGAAAGTATTAACATCCTCTCTAGTTCCTAAAGCTGTTTTAAAGTATCAAATATAATTTTTTTGTGTGCAATTGTTTGTTTTTATAAATGTTATTAAAGAGTTTAATGTTGTTCTCTTTATATTTGTAATTTTGATAAATAAATTTAGAGTGAACATTTAATGGACAGATTGGACTGAAAGAGGGAAAGTAGTGAATTAACTCTCATTTAATTTTACTGTAGTATACATTATATGTTCTTTACTATTCAATATGTAGCCAATAATAAATTTATCTATGAAACAATGAAATATTCCAAAACGTACTTTTATCGTTTATAAAATTTCTTTTGAAGAGCAGAGTCGGTATTATTTATATAACAAATCAAAATCGTATAATGATGTCTATTTAAGTGATGTTGTTCTTTTCTGTATAAGTCAGTAATTTCGATTTCAAAAAAAACAAATGTACTTTTGTTATTCTGGATGAAATTTTTGAACAGTTAGTGTTAGGGTTTTTACACTAAGAAACAAATTACAGTTGTACATTGTGTATGTGTTTTTTTCTTGCAACTGGATTTGGATCTCTATAAAATTACTTGTGGAAGACTAAGAGGAAGGCAACTGCGTTGTACGACGCGAGGTCTTTCAGGAATAGGAGTGTAATCTTTATCAGTGAGGAAAAAACAGGTTGTTCCCTGCAGAAGGAGAGATTGCAAATATTGCTTGATGTTAGAAGATTAATTAGATCCAGAATTTTACAATCTAGTTGAATTGCAGAAATGCATTGACACTGACCATCCATAAAGTGGAAAAAAATAATGGATCGGCCATTTCTGGTTCGTATTTTGCATGATAGGACGAAACATGCGATCGCACATGTCGACTCTCATTGAACTATTGTACTGGGGCAACGAATTAGGGGCCTGCTGAATCGGTGAATACTTTTTGGTTTAATTCCATGCATTACATTGTCAGTTGGTTCGAGAGTGTATTGTAGAAGCGGAACTATAGTTCTTTGTCGCACCATTTCGTAAATGGACAAGAACCATCTGACCGAGAAACTCGGTTTCCACGCGAGGTCTCTATTCATGTGCTCTTATCCGATTGAGAATTGGCGAGCTCAACTGGAATTCGATTGAGGGATGTGCTGTACCTGACATCCCTTTTCACCAAGCATTTCCAACAATTTCATGACGTAAAAAATCTGTCGAAATAGGGAGAGATATGAGCCTTCAGGATTCAAAATCTTGTCATCAGCATGACCACATTACCTCAATACAAGTGATGGTATTGTTCGATGGAAAGTTGTGTCTTGGTATAAAATGAAACTTGAACCAAGCCAGATGGAGAGAGAGCATAGACAAAGTTTTTGAGCCCAAGGTATGAGCTTTCAGGGATGTATTGTTCATCTGAGAGGACTTCGAAGCTGATCATCTGTTTTTATGAAGAGATTGCTCTCGGCAGTGGTGTGAGGAGCAGTTTTGAAATGATGATGATTTGGGGTTTACCTTCTCAAAATTATTCATTTGTTGGCGACTCAGAAGATACAGCCAAATCATCGGACCAAAAATGAAGTGCGGTTCCTTCATTTATACTTCTGTCTTAGACAAAACATTGAACTGAGTCTTTTACTGGCGTTCGTTGTACATCCGTAAACTTGGGATAGGCAACATATAGACTTGATAAATGACGAACCTAAAAAAACGGTTTAATTCGTAATTGATGGTTGTAAAAGATATTTCCAATTTGAAGTGCGTGCTGATTAGTCGCATGTGCATTCTATCAGCAAATCATTTGAAAAGTAAGTCCCTAAAGTAATCCGCCGGATTTATATCACTGGTTGATTGAAGTCTGTACGTGTGATCCATGGATTATAAAAACGTGTAATTTCGAATGAAATCTGGATTTGTACAGCCAGGTGGTAGTTGGCTCCAGTCACTTCAGATGATAATGAGTAGTCTATGAATTCATCGAATATAGAATGATCCATTTCTTCTTCTAAGTCAGAACATCTTCTCGCGAGAACAGATAAATATCGGAGGTCTCAATAATGCCAGCGTTCGCTTGGAAAAAAAACAAATAACATATTACACATCGATCAACAGGCAAATATATATACATGCATTGTAACGTAATTCTTAGGGTGTAATATAGGTTGTAGATACAGCATCAAGTATAATACAAAGAAAATCGTTCACTTTCGCAGAATCAATACAACTTCATTACTTTTATATATATATTACGTTATTATAGCAGTGATCAAGGCAAACTATATACTCTATTGTTTTCGAGAAGCGCGATGTACAATCTATTCTATGTTCAGTCAAGTGTCCATTATAATGGCCTGACGGAAACGCGTTTCTATCGAATACAAGGTCATTGTAAAAATATCTGTTTTTTTAGAGCCAGATTAAGGTGATCTCAACAATACATTAATATTTAAGTTAACTAAAAAAAAATCTTGCAGGCTAGTACTCCTATTAGTTCGTTCAAAAATACATTCATCTACATTACGGCATTCTCGTGCTTCTGTCGTGCGTTGTTTGGTTCATGAGCATTGCTGTTGACTGCGGATAAGTGATTCAGGTCGCTAGGTTGACTGCATACACGTGAGATAGTAGTATTCCTACATATTCTTGACCAGATCACATAATGACAGCGTTCAGACTAGCATGCGCTTTGTGAAGTGAGCTAGTATCTGACGGGCTCAAAGCATTCTGGGGTATCTGTCACGTATAATGTGACATAAGTGGACTGACGTGAGGTTAAGTTTATTTGATAACATTACCTCTTACCCTCACTTTCTATGAGTCGTGATCGTGTGATGATATTTTCTCTTCAAAGCGCCATTATTAAAATGCAAAAGTGCTGACTCATATTTTTTTGCTGAGGTAGGTATGGGATTTCTGCTGGTGAGAGACGGATGAAAAGAACGTGCGTGTCAGCATTCATCATCAACAGATGCGTAAGGAGCCGTTGTCGAATACACTGCAACTTCAAGCGAAAAATATGTGTAATTTTCTATCGAAGCGTGATTGACAATGATGCAACATGATCTTAACAATAGGTCTCAGGTATAGCCTAATAGTTGTCTTATGATGCAGCTGGTTATCCAGCTTGATTTAATCATAAAAACTATGGCGTTTAATTATACTGTTCACGCGGCACGCGCTAAGTCGGCAGTCCTATCAAAAAAGATCCTGTTTTGAACAGCTCAGACTTCTCGTATGTAAAGCTATGAGTCTCTTGCGTGGCGATGTTATCTGTCGTGGATCGGAATTCATATCTTTACTACGAGTTCGTGATGACGGATAACCTGTACTAATTGGTGAGATCCGACATATAGCTCACATAGATTAAATGTGTAAGTGATATCCTTACATTAAGGTGGACCACACTATGAAAACGGAAGTTGGCTAATGTATTGTCCACTTCAGTGTTTGGAGGCGACGGACTAGACCACAGCAAGTCGCGATGAGTTCGCTGAGACCAATGGTCTTGATATCTGGGTAGATGGCCACATTACGTGTCCAACTCACTAGGTTAAGTCACTCTAACTTTTAATCGGATCTTCGTGGGATAAAATCTACGGTTATGCTGCTGTATATAAGCCAATCCGCTGGAAATACACTCAATATTAACAGATAATATTAGATTGCAATATTAAAGAGATACTAGATTTATATTATACGATTAATATTAAATTGGTTGACAGCAAATCTGGGCCTCTGCGTAGAGCAAAGTTGGATGAGCACATTTGTCGATGTTCGCATGAACAACACTGTTGTCCTTCGTGAAGAAATCTGTTTATTCGGCATTATGACAGCATGGAAATTTGGCTAGCGTAGAAAATCTTAGTGACTCAGTTTGCATTGAATTTGCAAGACCTAATATCTTGTAACATATCAGAGCCATGACAGATTTGATTCAGCCCTTGAAGATTATAGCCTTGGGATCTTGCTCCCATCTTGCCATTGTGTGCATGAGGAAAATGTGCAACATTGTACCTCAGAAGTCGACCTGGGCGGGATTAATACTCACGTTCCTACTCATGCTGTTATCGTGTCGCGCGGCTGAATATTACTGTATAAGCCTGCTTGCCGTGATTTACCTTGTCATGTATGACTAAGAATTTCCGTGCTAAGTATTTCAATAAAATCTGGTTCGTCTAATCCCAGAAGTGTGTACACCATCACCATGACATACACATCTCGTCCACATTTAATTCTACTTCTTGCATTTCAAAGCTTTTTTGATGCCGTATCCTACAGTCCTATGTTTCCACAATCTCGAGCTTTAGCTTTAAGTGAAAGACGTTTGACACGCCTTTCTTCGACTCCTGGAGATACGATCAATCTTCTTAGCTGGTTTTTATTAGACATGCGATTTGACAAACTGACAACATCATCGTTTTATTAAATGTCAGAACCATAGTGGTGTCTCATCATGGTATTTTGAAATGGATCTTGTCCTCCTCAGCGACAGCGTGGTAAATATCTAGTTACATTTGCTAAAATAGAGTTTGGTTTCTTGTGGTATCTGTCTTTTCAGTGTTCCTCAGGATCTGCTTTGGGACCCAATGCTTTTTTGCGCTTTTTGACTACTCATTGTTTTCTCGTTCAAATGGGAACTGCATCTGTTTAAGTTAGTTGCGTGACGAGATCGCTGAGTATTGTAGCTGTAAGACACACTGTGCATGCGAAGTTGACCTCAAGCTTGTATATCAATTCATAAGATAATGGCCACGTTTTAATAGCTTGTCAAATCGTAAGCCATGAATAGGCGATGAAATATTTCTGATCCTTGCATACCTAGAGTTTGTAAGTCTCTCGTAAGTTTATCTACTGGTGGATTTTGGTCAAACTCCTAGCGTGTCTAGATTTTGTTATCGTATGTCGTAGAAATGGCTACGCCCATATTTCTTGCTATCCCTGTGTTCTTAGAGTGGATCTCACAATTGATTTGCAATTTCATCTTTAACTGATGAAGATGTCTCTTCTATGGACATATAAGATTTGCACTCGCATTCTATCTACTGTTTGATCATACAATGTATTCTGTATGCGTCTCGTTGCAGGCCAGTGTTGTCTCATCTTGGATGGATAAGCTTAGAAAAGTTCATGCGTGGCTTCAACAGAACTAATCTTGTCGGCATTAATTGTCAGTGTTCCATGTTTCCAGCCTCTTCAGGCCAATGAGAATGACTTCCAGCAAATATGGGGTTAAGCGGTGTGCGGGTAATACCACGGTTGAAGCATCATTTCATCACCTCTGTGATTGCCACTTAACTGCTGATATCGTATGTGCGTGAGATGTACCAACAGCACCACTACTTTGGGCTATGTCAACAGGTCTTTCCTGTTCTGCACACAAACCTTGGCATGAATGACTTGTAACCTTTCGTTACATAGCGTTCTAACTTTGTACAATCGAAAAGTGACGTGCCGTGCTTTCCTCCTCTTTTTATATTATGCATGCAATTTGTCATGTGACTTATTCAATTCGTGCTTAACATTGTCCTGTGCATTCATGATTCTACAATTCTGCTAACTTTTGTGGATTTCACATTTCAAGAACATATAACTCGAAGAGTATTTTCACTTAGCTTGTAGAATACAGGAACATTCGATGGAAGCTGCAGTAGTCATCTCGGAAGAAGAGAGGACCATCAATGCTTATGAAATAGATAGACGTGACGCTTGCATTTGGGATGCACTTATTAATATGTTCAATCTGCAAACAATTGTTGAGTAGCTGGATCTTTGAAATGCACATCTCTAAAAAGCTGTCGTCTTAAACTACATTCATTATACTTTCATGTTTGCATTTGAACGATAATTGCTGCCAGTTGATTTGTCAAGTACGCCAGCAGTTGCGGGTTCATATAGGTAAAAATGCACTTTCTTAGACGGGCAACGACGTCAAATTCGTCTGCATTTGTCAATCTTGATGGCACTAAATAACTCGGTCTATGATGAGTCAAAAACTAATGGTACAAGACTCTGCTGTCGGCCATTGATTCTATAGTCTATCGATTTGGCAGCTTCCGATAAAGAGACTATTTATAAGTCCGCTCAGAGGGTAGCGTATACATTATTTATCGCACAAATCTATATAATTGCATACAGAATGATATAAAATAATAGGGACTTTCACAAACACTGATGTTTCGAATGAGTCAAAAAAACCGACTTTATGCGTGTCCGTGATTTGCTTCTCGTTTCTGTAATTTGTTCTAATGTATTAAGACATATCAAATAGACATCTAGCTAATATTTGATGCAACATCGTAATGTTGCTTCGCTTAATATCTGAGCCACTTATCATACATTTTTTGGATATCTATCGTGTGTAGTGAATATGCTCTAACTTAACGTGATGTGTTGTTCAAAGATATCATGGACATGTCCACAATATCGAGACTGAAGGCGCACGCGATAATTAATTTTTTATGTATATATATATGATATAGTATTTGTAATAATATATATATATAATATATCTATCTATGATATATATATATTTTATTTCATATAATATATTATATATAGTCTGCTTAGTGAACTGCTGTAACGGAGGTTCTTAGTTTTCGTGGTAAGTCTTGCAATTCTGCTACAGTCTACTGTGTATTAAATCGCAGCATTGCGTATTTAGGAGTCGAAAATATCATTATGTAGATGAATGCAGCATCTTAATTTGACTATCAGTAAAAAGTAGACTGTCTAGTGATGTGCAAGTGAGTCTGGGTGGTTGACGAATTTACATACATGGACA
>CAJQUW010005200.1:0-127693 GCA_907163375.1 Prostheceraeus crozeri
AATGCCACTATTGATATGTTTAGAATTGAAATCATTGATCAACAGCTTAATCCTTTGAGAACTAGAGTGTCCGAAGCAGAATACATTAGAAGACTTCAACCAAAAATCAATCGCAAACATGAGCGAGTCACATGAACGTTCGTTCGCGGATGCATATTTAAGGCATTCTTTTGTTGGCCGGCCGTTCCCCAGATGAAGAGTGTGGTCACTCGAAACGTCGGGCTTGTAAAAATTTTTATTTTTTACTAAATCGTCTCTGGCAAATATACAAGTGGGTGAAGAAAAATGTGTTTTAGTAAACATAACAAAAAAATATAAAACCGAAACACAGTCTGGGGCTCGTCTAATATGTATTATGCATCAACAACAAACCTTGGAGGTCTGATTGATCTGATGCAGACCACTGATTCACATATTTTGGGCTTGCACACACGCAAACATGACCCTTCCAAGAAATTTTAAGTACCTATTAGGACCTCCAAGACTTGTTGTTGATGCATAATACATGTTAGCCAAACCTCAAACTGCTGTTTCGGTTTTATGCCGGCCATTATTTCTCGAAAAGTGCAAAGCCGCTTGATATTCTGACATGATAACTGAAAAGAGCGAGTCAAGCTACAAAGAAAGCTGCTGACGAAATAATTGACTTTTTTTATCTACCCCAGAATGCAGTTTCGGTTTCATGACCGCCATTTTGAATTTCCGTTATCTTCTTGAAAACATCTTATCGTATGATTTCCTAGCATTAATATTTGAAAAGAGCGGATCAAACTACACAAGAAACTGTTTACAAAATAGATGGGAATTTTTTTACTCCACTCCCTGAATACAGTTTCGGTTTTTCCGTCCGCCATTTTGATTTTTCGTAATTTTTTTCGATGAGTTTTAAACCATGATTTTCGAAATTTTTATATAAAAATACATCAGAAACCATCGAGAAATATAATGGGAAATTTTCAAAATGAAATCGCCTCTCCTGCACACCGCGGTCCACAGCAAGAATGCAGCAACGACCGACTCCTCCCTTCCGGAATGGATGGCTGCGAACAGATGATGATAAATCCGGGGATCTGCTAGGGATTGAAGCTTTAGAAGAAATTATTCTCTGAACGAGAATTTGTTGTTCAGTAATTGATGAGACTTTAGGTAGTACATGTTCAAATTTGTCGAAATTTTTAGATCATTTGTGCTGTTCCTATTTTGTGAAATTAATCTGTCATTTCCTGAAGAAGTATCAAGGATTTTCATCAAATTTATAATTGAACAACGATACTTATCTCAAAAGCTTAGATACCAAACATTACCCTATATGTTCAACAGTGAGATCTCATGGGAGAGGAGTAAGATTAAAAGTTATCACTGATGCGAGATACGCAGTTGATGTGATTCATGTCTGGCGCCTTCATGCAAAGAAGAGTTCGTCATAAAGTGCTGTCTGCAATCTGTGAAAATCACAGAAGACAAAATTTTGGAATTATGAAACTTTACTCCATTTTACTGCCGAGGGATTTCTTCATGCGATCAATTCCGTAGAGGAGTGGTTGAATTTGATACTAAATGCTCTAAAATTCTGACTATTGCATAATTTATTGGAGATTTGACATACAATCCGTACAATGATGCAGCTTTCAACTCTATGCAATTTCAATGTAATTCAGCGGAGAATGTTGTCAACCACGGCATTAATGTCTGCTGATAGATGTAGAAATCGGCATGATTTTCATCTTCATTGGGTTAGAATATGAAGATAATGCAACCAACCTCACTATGTAGTTTTATCAAATGTCTGCTGGTCTCAATGATTATGAAACATCGATTGCAATCAAATATATTTTTGTTGGCAAATACATTTATGACAAGGCACTGATATTTTACTTTACACGTTTAGAAAGTCCGCGTCATAGATTTAATGTACGAGTACCCGCATGGGACGAGATACCCAATCCACCCATCCTCTTCTCTCTCATAACAATCCACCAACCCCCATTCTAATCACACTAATCCAAATTACCCCTCATACACCTAAAACATCCCCTCACCGTCTACCACTCTTCACTAAACCCACAACCATCCCCACACAAACCTAATCCTCATATTTATAAATCTCAAATCCCCAACTCCTAACCATCCAAACCTTTCCAACAACCCCCACCAACCCCCCCCAATTCCCATTCTAACTATTATCCACTTTAAACATATCCATACCCCACACATTACAACACAAAAACCCCCCAAACACCCCCCCAATAAACCCAACAAAACAACCCACCCCACCCACCCCCCCCCCCCCCCCCAAAACAAAAAAAAAAAAACCCCCCCCCCCCCCCCCCCCCCCCCCCCCCCCCCCCCCCCCCCCCCCCCCACCCCCCCCCCCCCCCCACTCCACCCCCCTTTACCCCCCTCCCCCCCCCCCCCCCCCACCCCCCCCCCCCCCCCCCCCCCCCCCCTTATTGTGGAAAAGTAACTGTAATATTCTTACATACTATTAAAGTTCATGATCATTTCAGTAAATATTTCATGGCAGCAGTCAATTGCAATTGTTTTATCACATCAATGACAGTAATCAATTAATTGCATTGAAATATACCACAATTAATTTTTGATAGTTGCCTGGTTGGTCTCGTTTGCATTGTCAATTAAAGTTTGGTTTGTCATATATGGTTTGTCTGATTTCCATTGACTTCTGAAAATATACGATTTACTTACTTACTTACTAAAGCATGGGATTATTTTTCGAATAGCACGATGTAGTATTCGTTGCTAATGCACCTTGCAACATAATTAAATAAATTTTATCACAGACAATAATAAGATCACAGTTTTTCATGCTTTATGGAAGTTTTAAGTAGTGATAAAATCTGTGTGAGTATTTTATCGAAAGCTTGATATGAAATGCTTAATATTATCGTCTAGTGATTTTGTCCTGCACAAAATTTCCAACCCCACCTCCCCCACATTCACTACTTTGGTCCGACTACAACACCGCATAGGCTTGAGTAGACGCATTTATGCAAGGTTAAAGTTATAGTACTTAAATATCAACAATCATAGATAATACAGTTGTCCCTTACATGGAATGTGTCAGTTTCTGTTCAGTGATAAGGAGGATTTCTTCCAAGAATGATTATGATAATATGCGTTATATGCACGCAATGTTAATTGTGTGTTATAAAATATCATAAGGCACATAGAATAAGTGTATAGTAGATAGATTGTCGACTCAACAAGCATCTGTACACAGTGAAACTTTTTATATGAAAGGATTCAGTTTTTTGCGAAGATTACGTTCATGCAGTCCAAAATTATTTCAGCAGTTTTTAAAAAGCTATTTTCCAAATTATTCCTGTGTTTATATGCTACTAGGATGAAAACCCTTTATAAATAGTATAAAACAAGTTGGATATCAAAACGAATGAACATTTGCCAACAAGCATCTCAGTTAAGCGGAAATTACCATAAAACCTCTATTTGATCGGCATGCCGCTCTATTTTTCAAACCTTTCCCGCACTGCCGTTTAATTAAAGGTGCCGTTCTATTTTTTGACTAGCTGATCAGAATTTAAAGATGAAATTTTCAGTAATTTTTAACTTAAATCTGTAAATTTTATAGATGAAAAGCGAAAACATGCAACATAAGAACTCTGCATATATCTATTTGACAAAAGTTAACAAACACAGGTTTCCGGTAATCACTGGTTAGAAATCACAAACTCACTAGTGAAAATCAAGTGACACGTCGCTGTTGTAGCTGTCCTCGTCATTCGCATCACCTTCAGCATCATCGTCAAAGTTCTGATTGATTCCACGTTCGACACCAGCATTGGCTCGGGCTTGCCGGAGAAGTTGCAAACCAGTCTGAATTGGACCGTCCGAGTCTGGCTTGAAACAATGGATCTGGCATTCCTCCGAGCCGTCGAGAGCGTTGGTCAGTCCACATCCTTTGAATTACTTGATGATCAGATCCTTCAGCATCTGATACCAGGCATCGACAATCCATTTCAAGTATACTTCCATTGATGGCGCTCGCATGTTGCCGGATTTGGTGTAGCTCTTCTCGCCGTGCAGCATCCAATTCTCGTAGAACTGTCTGACTTTGGCCTTGAATGGGGCATTCCAGTAGACGTCGGGGGCCTGTATGAATTTGGTGCACCCGCCTGGAATCACGGCCACGTCAATCTGTAGTTTCTTCAATTGCTTCTTGGTGGTATCACTAATGTGACAACGGTATGAGTCCCAAGCCAACAAGCGCTTGCCAAACATTGAAGAACCGATGATATTCTGTAGAAACTCAGAATTCAGATCGTCATTGAAGAACGTGCGGCCGGCCCAGCACAGATGGAGCGTGTTCTTGAACTTGGTGGCGATCTCCTTATTTGGTCGCTTGTTCGGGAGTAGAACGTACGGTCGACATTTATATCCATCGGATCGAGCGGTCAGCATGACAGTAACATGTAACTTGTCATGACCGACAGTCTTCACCGGGACCGCTCGGACTCCCTTACTTTCAACAATAAGGCTGCTTGAGTAGTCCAAGTAGACGGCCGTCTCGTCGGCAGCGAAGATGTAGGTATAGTTGGAGGTACGACGGCACTGTTCGACGAACAAAATGTAATTCACGATCTTCTCGGCGTACTGTTCCGGCTCTTTCTGACAGGTCGTTGTAGGGCGGCGTGAGACGAAGTTGTGGCGAAGTAAAAACTTTTCCAACCAGCCGTTGCTCGCTTTGAAATCCTCGTCCATCGACAAAGCGATTGCCTGTTTCTGGATTATCGAGCGGCTGACGCGGACCTTTTTCTGTCGTTGCTGACGAACCCAACAGATGAGCTTCTCGTCGAATTCCTTGTCCTTCAACGGGCGTCCGGCACCTTGGAGTCGCTTAGTTGATGAGATAGAAGATGAAGACGCCTTCAACTGAGCCTCAAGGTGTGCTTTCTGCTCCGTCCACTGTTGGATGCATGCACGAGGGACTTTCTTGTCTTTCGCAGCCTTTGATTTGTTATGTTTGCTTGTATGTTTCTCGGCGTATGCAACAACTTCAAGTTTGAAAGGTATATCGTAATTTCTCCGCTTTGTAGGGGTCACATCTTCAGTGTCAGAGCTACTAGACATGGCTGCCGAATTTCTGTGATCTTATCGAGCTGCGAAAGTTAAAATATCCGGTAAGCTTCTACAATAATACAGAATTGACGAATGGGAATGAGTCTGGGAGTGGGACTTCCCAGTGTCTAAAAATGGATACTATGTAACTCGATAGAATAGGATTTCCCAGCGTCTAAAAATAAATACGATGCAACTCCATTGAATGGGACTTCCCAGCCTCTAAAAATACCTCTATAGCATTCTACAAACTATTTTCCTGTTTTGCACGTTTTGCAGAAGAATATTTCAGTCATGTAATTGATGTAGGAGATAAATTCATCAAAGTGTCGTTAAATTAGAGGTGACGTTCAAATAGAGGTTTTACGGTAAGCTGATTATCAGAGGAAATTCATGACCTGTAGTATAATGGTAGTCTTCAAGGAAAAGTTGAGGTCATATTGTGCTTTCATGGCTGAAATTTCATGTTTTTAATTCCATTTTCATCGGTGCCATTAATTTTATGATTCACTCAAGTCTGAATAGTGATGCGGATCCATTTACATCTTTTAAGTTAATTGTGATGATTGTCAGTGATTATTTTATTTTCTTCTTCCAGTGGCAGGTTATAGCTTGTGATGTGAGCACGATCAAGAAAGTGCTCTTATTGATAGGGCTATCTGTATTAAAGTGATAGTAACCCATCTGATTGCTAATTTAACAAACTATATTGCCTCACCATAAACCCCTACGCCGCTTCTTCGGTGATGAAGAAGTGACCGCATTTCTTCGGCGTTGCGCCGGCGGAGACATTTTTCGTTTTATTTTATGGATTAACTGTGTCCACTGCATTTCTAACTGGAACTTAGGAACATATCGTTTGTTCCGGAGGAAAAGTCTTTACGTCCAGAAATCTTTTGCCTCTTAACTTACGTCCAGAAATCATTTGCCTCTTAACTTACGTCCAGAAATCATTTCGCCACGCCGACTTAAACATTAAGTGATACATAGGGATTCCAATCCCGGGACTGTCAATCACGAGATTAGAGGGTCAAAATCCCGGGATTGAGAAATTAGCAATTTAGCTGCATTCCGTGAAAATAAGACAAATTAATCAGAAATCCATTCACGATAGATATAGCCCTTCATATTGCGTTTTTAGTAATCCATTGATGAAACTTTTTGAAAAAGGTCGAGACTTGAATTTGAGCATGTCATTTGCCGAAGCTAACAAAATTTGAAAGCATGACCAAGTTGAAGATGAGCATTGGCGAAGTAGGCCCATTACACAGTACCGGGATTGAGAATCGAGCTAATCCTCGGGATTTTGATCTCTTGGAGGCGAATTGCTCACTAGACCACAGCTTCGTTTACATTATTAGCCTCTGGTTAACTCAATCCCGGGATTCGTTTGTTCAGGAAGAATTGTTCTCATTTGACTACAGTTGTTATTCACAGCATTAGTTTAGCTTACGGTAAAAAGGCATATAAAAGATTCTTTAATCGCTCAATCCCCATCTTGGGATTTTGGAATTTAAATGTGCCAGTACAATATGGAATAGCTAGTGATTTTAATCATTTTGCCATTTTACTTGTAGCTTGAAGCGGCACTGCCATTAGCCTCAGCTTGTACTTGAATCCGCTCCGGGATCAAGAAAAGTCGGATATGTTTAGGCAGGCTCGACAACAACCGGGTCTTTAGTTCACTCCATCAATTCCGAACTCACATGAGTTGTCTTCAAGAAATTACAAAAAGACAAAGACATCCAAATGTTCCATGTTACTCTCAATTTTTACCAAGCGCTCAAATTTTTGCATACTAGCGCGGAATGCGACATTGGACCGGCCTTGTACAATTGCGACATGTAGGGGGCCTAACCCTGAAATTCCCACATACTGGCATCCACAATTTATTCCACCACTGCATCCTTTATTAAACATATTTACTAGTGCTTTATCACTCAATATTACTAGTACTCAATCGAGCATCCATAATGTTCCCCGTGACCGTAGATTGTGGAATGTCCACCCATCACACTATGATTAATAAACATAAAGCACGGAGTCCTCTTGAAAATAAAATAAATACCCATACATGCTGACACAATGATTGAAAAAACCCATAAAGGCAATCAATCGAAAAGTATTCGAAAAAATATAGAGATCCGAAAAGTATTCGAAAATCTATTCGGTTTCCATTAGCGATTGAAAAAAAAATCACATAAATCAATGCCCAAAAATACTACCAAACAATAAATTCGGTTTGGGATTCGGGATTTGCACGAAGTCAATCATATCCCATGCCATTAATATATACCGGTATCCATCTATTAAATCCTATGATTACTTTGTAGTAGGATATCTATGATTCTACTCAATCCGGCAATTTCTGGATTTGTTCAACTGTAAGTTCGATAATGATTCGCAGGCCTTGCATGTAGAATATAGATAATAGATATGTTTTATTAATTCATTCACGCTTTCATACAATATGAACGAAGCCTTGTGATACTAATATTTTAGTGGTGTTTGTGCTTACAACCTGAAGCTATATTTAGTGATTTTATTTTAGTGATGTTTAATGCATAGGCTAACTGCGTGTATATATAGGTCCGTGAATTGTGCCGACTGGGTAGGCTATATGCATCACAACATTTTCAGATGGTGAATATTTGCTGAATTCTTCTGTTCTAATTTTAATCACTAATGAGATTTAGACTATCCGTTTCTTCGATTAAGCGAAGGACAACGAAGAATAGGCCTACACTTACGGATACTAAGGAGAGATCCAACTTCTATTTTCATGAACTCAACAAATGCACGCCGATAAACGCCGCCGCCGATGAAAAATATGTCGGCGCAAGGGTCTACCTCACCACACAGGTTGACATGACAAGGAGGATTTGTAAAATGCCATTTCTGTTTCCATTCCTTCTGCTTTGACATCACGATCAGTCAAATCCAAAATTTCTTCAAAAGTGTAAAAGTTTGTATAGTTCACATGTGATGCAGGGCCTCATTCGAGTTCATATAATAAAATCAAACTGTATACACAAGGGGGATTTAATTCTTATCCAGTTGCTACTCTACCTAATACGAGGATACGTACTCTATGATAAGGCAGGCATGTCACTTCTTATTTGTGTATCTTTGAATGCGTCCTTTCATTGAATCCTAAGGATTTCTTAGGATGGTGAAGGCTTCTCATAGTTTGACACTACATACTGGGCTAGACTTTTGCTATGACTTTTCACACCTCACACTTTCGGGCATTCCTGAAAGTCGAGAATCAGCAGTTAGCAACTAGATCATAGAGTAGGGATACATAGGTAGAGAGTATCGAATCAAAAAAAGTATCTGTATAGAGTGAAAATTTTTATATGAAAAGATTCAGATTTTTGCGGAGATTACGTTCCCGAGGTCCAAAAAATTATTTGAGCAGTAAAAAAAGTTTAAGAAAATAAATTTTCCTAATTTATATACTACCGATATGGAAGCCCCTTTATAATGAATATTTGTAAACAAACATCCTAACTAATCGGAGATTAAGCTAATTCGCAAGGGAATGTCATGAGCCGCATTATAATGAAAGTCTTCATGAAAAAGTCGAGATCTTATTGTGCTTTCTTGGCTGAAATTTCAAGTTTTATTTCAATTTTCACCGGCATGATTTTATGATTCACTAAATTCATATGTTTCATTTCTTGAATCTGAATAGTGATGTGGACTCATTTACATCTTTCAAAGTTGATTGAAATCATTATTTTTGATTCTGTTATTTTGTTCTACCAGTGACAGGTTGCTTGTGATATGATCACGCTTAAGAAAATTCTCTTGAGGTTCAATTCCTTCTGCATTACTATCATGATCACTCAATTCCGTTTTAATTTCAGCAAAACTGCATGTGCAAATGTGCATATCTGACATTTGGTGACAATACAACCTGTATCCCCCTTGAGTTCATTTAATAAAATCGAAAGTGTATACACATTGGGGATTTAATAAATGCGGAGTTACCACTCTACCTAACATGCCTACTCTATGTTTGAGAGTAGTTCTACAAATGCCCGTTTTCGTGAAAAGTTAGCAATTTTCATTTGTCATGACATTGAGTGTTGACCTTTAATAGTTACTTTGATAGTTGTAGTCAAGATCTTACTACACAGCTGATCAAAAATTCATCAGAGTGATCTAAAATTACTTCCTGCAAGTTAGTTGACCGCGTTGAACTTCCGTGGATTGAAGCATGAGATTGTTGCTCAATCATTCCTGTAATTAAATTCACAGTCAAACAAAGTCCTTACGTGTTTTAACTTGCGATTTATCCTATGGTGTGTCTGTGGGCTGTTTCTGTTCATTTTCAAATAAATAACTTTAAAATTGTTCAATCATCGATGCAGTTGCTATACTTTTTGCACAGCATGAACGAGAAATTCCGACGATTTATTCATGTGTAATAAATCTGTCCCCGTACCGCTACATTTAATGGCTTTTCTGTTAACATACGAAAGAGGGAACTCATGCACGAATAATTTAGTCTTCCATCCCGTGGCTGGATGAATCCATTGCCACGAGTTCTTTGTGTAAACGTCCTTTTATATACATCAGATAAAACATCAGGTAAATGAGAATTGATCAGAATCGATTTATTGTCTGTGAGAAAGTAGATATAAATCATTTTGAATTCTTTCCACCGATGAAATTGGAGTTTTCTTCCCCGGGGTGACATTAGCATCTGACCATAAAAGTCCCATTCCATCGTCGGTTTAATTGCTCAAAGTTTGCCGACTATTACTTGGATTTTCTTATAGAATTTCTACTTTTAATTCCGACAAGAATGTCTTATTCTCAAAGCCATCTTACACCATCATCCTCGATTTCTCTCTCAATTTGCGCAGCAAGAATGTTTGTTATTGCAAATTTTGTCTGTAATTGAATAGCGCTTGACGTTGAGCTTCTGAATAGACATCCGGAAATTAACGGTAAAATTTTGTAAGTTAAATAGAAAAGCCGTTGATTCGTGATGTGATATTGGACTGATCATATAATTTATTCGATATTTATTTTTTCTAAATATGCATAGGTTTCTGAAATTTGAAGGGTCAGATGGATTGATGGTATAGTTCGCGTTTTGGGATTTACATGGCTTCTTCTCTTTTAGCGAGAGAGAGACTGTGTGTGTATGCTTGTGCGTGTTTGTGTGAGAGAGAGGGGTATCTGTTAGTTTGATGCAGATGAATACTATAATTATTTACCGGACTCAAAACATGCAGTCTTATGAAAAGTGAAATTCATCCTCTGAACAATTTTCATCGCAGCATTTTTCTTTGCTAATATCAGCTCACTTTAGAAATTCATGAATCTTAAAATCAATGTTATTATTGTTATCATCAGGAGTGTAGCGATGAAAAATTCATTTTATAATTTCCAACAATAGCTTCTTCCATCATGAGCTCTGCTGCTTAGCATTTGCAGCCTATGAAATTTGTCGATACAGCGTAAACACAAATTTACAAAACAACAGAGAGGTTGAGCGTGAAATCAAACTTCAAAATACACAAATATCACAAATGCATTTCCAGGAAAACTGCATTTGTGATAAGCTTCATTTGTTATTGATTTTCTACATGTACAATATTATGCATGATATTAGTTAATGGCTCCCAAACACTGTGTCGCGGCACATTGGTGTGCCGATGAAATATTAGCCTGTTGTCCCGCGGAGAGATAAAAGGTGGAAGAAATTTAATTCCAATGCTTTGGAGGGCGATTGACTGACTGCCTTTTTCTTGATTGACAACAGTTGACACACACACAGACCTCACACTACACACACAGGTCACACACAGAGCTCACACTACACACACAGAGCTGCTTATTTCTTTCTATTCTCAATTAATGGAATATAGTGAGTGATACACTATGACTGTCATGAGCACTCGAAATCACAAAGCGTTTTCAACTTTTGTGAAATATCGTGTGACGTGAGTTGTGCTCCTATCTTACGCTGGTTATTTAGATTAGAAGGAACACTGTGGATTTTTATATATTGTCTTCTTTCTGTTTATAATGTTTCAATGAAAAATGCGCTCTGAATAGAAAATTTAAGAGTAGTGTGCTGCGAAAATTTTGAGAGCTCGAGAATGTACCGCGATGCAAAAAGATTGGGAACAACTGTTGTTCAAGCCAATAACGAATGAAGTGTGATACATATATAACCTTTATCTATGTTATTCTATTAAGCACATGTTCAACCATAGAATTAGATTCATCTGCGCGCGCTTCGGTTTCCTAGAAAGGAAAGATCGTATCCAACCTTAATATCAAAATGGCACATCACAGAATTATACAACTTACTCCTTCTCGAATGGATAATTCGTGTATCGCTTGCTATTGGAAATGGCAAACAATTAGCTGTCAGAAGAGGACAACAGAGCCAGTGAGAGATGCATGCCTGCTGTGATATCACTTCGCACACACCAAAACACACATCGTCTGGTAACATTCGATTCAGTGTATGCACAATACAGTGAGGAATACCGAGGAGAGGGTGTAGAAACATCAAGTGAACTAATTTTTGTACGCCTGCTACCTTTTTGATAATGATCGGAAGGGCCAACATTATGGAGAAAATTTGTGCGCAATGATCTGAATTCTTCGAATCTGAAGGATTTTTGGCAATCGAAGCACTTTGCTGGATCTCACATTAATCCGCAAGCTACGCACGACTTTTTTCCTATCTCTGTAAGGTATTAGGAATTCCTTTTTGACCAATTACTAAGTCCTCGATGTGCCGTCCATTTCGTATTAATCACACTTCTAGCAAACCGAAGCAGATAAACAGAATATTTAATTCTTTGTGTTCAACGGTTTTGCATGGTCATAAATAGGGGAGGTTCGGGTATAATGGGCAGGTTTAGATAAATTGTCTACTACCGTCAAAAATACAATGAATTATTTGACTACACAAACACGATGGCTTCTATATAGTTTGATTTAATTGTCAGGCATCCCATAGACTTTTTATCCTTTCTGAAATGATAGAATTCATCTATTTTCTTAAGAGACACGAAATGCAAGGGTTGGCAACATGTTGGTGTAAAATGGACACCCATGTTGGGGTAAAATGGGCATAAACTTAAAAGCTAATCTATTATTATGACTTAATGTATATTTCAATTATATCATAAACCTATACGTGTCTTACTTGTTGTAGCAACCATACTGACTGTATTTAGGATTGACAACCAGAATAAAGTTATGTATTATTTCAATAATTCAGATTCAAATGTTTACTTGATGATTAATTCATTTTGAAGTTATAAAGTTAAATAGACAGAAGACTAGGCCCAACCAATTCCTTGCGTTCCCAAAAGAAATTTAAAACTATCAAAAACTAATAAAGTACTTATCAAATCTTTTTCAGATGTATCAATCTTCTTCATGATCATTTATGAAGCACACTCATTTCATCACTCTGACAAGCAAACTTGCAAAATCATACCAAACGTTCACTAGTCACTTTCAGAGGCATCAAAACAATGCAAACAGAAGAAAAATGAAAGAGTTTTGGTACCGCAACATTCGTGAGCCCAACCTCCACAGTCAGCACACTGGAACCACTGAAACTTCTTTCTCTCTGATTTGGGTCGATAGTAATTTTCACCACAGATAACACAATCATCCACATTTTCTGATAGGACTGTAGGCCTAATCTTGTCTTTGTTTCTTATAGTGATGGACTCAGTTGGTTTCTTCTCTTTTGTCCTTTGATTTTCAATATTCTCCAAAGAAGTCAGTACGCGACTCCCGTGCGTTTGTGACTTTGCTCTCTTCTTTGACTTCGTCCTTTCTAAGACAGGGAATTTCAGTATTTCGGGTAAATACGGCTTTTACGATTCTTTGATTTTCTTCTTTGTTTCTCGTATGAGTTGCTTCCATTTCAGATGCACTATCAATCACTGACTATCTTGTTTGTGGAACCATATCGGTCTTCTACCTTATCTGGTCGAGCTCTCTGTTCTTCGTCTTCATTTGATTTCTCCATTCGATCTGATGGAATACTTCTCGAGAATGAACTCTGTTGCAGTCGATTCCTGTTGAAGGGAAATATTCCTGTTGCTTCAAAACCCTTGATGGCATTTTCAGATTTCATAGATAAATTCCATGCTAGAGACAACACTCGACCAAAATCATATCGAGTCCGAAATTTACCTGATTGCAGCTCCTCTTGAAGGCACTTGTTCCATGCTCGCTTGAATGGTGCAAATACTGCAACGTCCAGAGGCTGCAATACGTGCGACGTATGAGGAGGTATGCATATCATATTAATTTTCAATTCATTTGCCAGAGGCAATGTTTGCAGCGAATCGCTATGTGAACCGTGCCCATCAAGAATCAAACATGCTTGTCCTTGTGAATTTCAATGGCAGTGCTTCGAACAGAATTTTTTTCGATTTCTGTTGCATCTTTCTTTAAATAACGTCTGAGTGTTTCACGGGGAATGCCGCACTCTTTCATAACAGTAAATACTTTTCGTCTTTCAATCTTGACTTTATTGATTGCAGTTTTCATAACTTCTATGGACCATGCCTGTCTAGCAGTCTTGCGGTCGTGTTTCCGTGACATCCTGACAGCAAAAGAGAGTCTTTAAATAAATGCTCATTTAACCCCCGTGATACATGCTCATTTAACCCCAACGAATTGCAACGATGGGGTTAAATGAGCAGTTTTCTGTCCAGTGTTCTACTTGGAATTTGATGAAGTGGCAAGTAAATGGTAGATGTATTACGAAATACTAAGCATATGGATAATGTGTTGGCGTTGTTTCGCTACTCTTACGAATTTTCAACAATCTTTTAGAACCTTAGCAAAATTTCGAGGTTATTTCACAGCTGCAGTATCATGGCGGACTCTTACCCCGTCAGTTGAAGCACGCGTGCAGGAAATGATTCACGTAGCCAAGAGCGTAAAGTTTATCACGGTTGTGATTGCTTTTCTTGTCAGCCCAAAAGAGATCTCCAAACTCCAACAGTTAAAATTGATCCTCTGCCAGCAGCTACACGAGCACATGACCTTTTTCTTAAAGTGCCCATATTATCCGACTGCCCATAATAACCGAACCTCCCCTACATAATGCAAGTAGCAATGATTTCATAAAATCTCCTTATTTGTTCAATTAATTTGTTAATGGAAAACCCATCTGTGAATCTCTCAAGAGATATTCCTTTATGAGGCGCGAAAAGATCGCACAAAAGCTGATGGAAAGACAAAAAAGAAAGCCATATCGGCAAATGGAGAGAAAATGTCAAATTTTCCTAAGGGAGATAAAACAGTGTGAATTTTGTGCTAGTTAAGTAAATTCATTTTCTTCCAAAATCATTTCTGAAATCCTTGAAATTCCCATCGCTAAATCCAAATGGACTTCAAATGTTGGAGACACATTAAAAATGAAATGAAAAGCGACTATGGGGCAAAAAATTGCATTATTTTTAGAGTCACAGTCTTTTATCTCTAAGTGCATGAAGAAGTATATCATTAATGACAAGGAATAAAACCAACCGCAGTTTAGCAACTAATGATTGTCTTGATTTTACAAAACTATTCCTGGAAACATGAAAGGGCAGGTTCTGCATATATGTACTTTCCGATGTCTGATTTCTGAGCCCTTTATAGCCAACAGTTTAAATGCTCATATTTTCGTCGGAGACCCTGTTCCAAAATTTCACTACTCCAGATGATAAGGCAAAAAAACTTCCGATAATTATGCGAAGAAAAATTTGTATATAAGCGACAATTGTTTCCGCGAATTTTCCGTCCGTAACCTCAGAAAAGACATAACGACTTGTGCGAGCAAGTCTGTTCAAGTTTTATGTACCGATATTTAAGGTTAGTCGAAGATATCTACATTGAAATCTTCGGGGAAACTATCCAAATGAAAATAGAGACATTCAAGCGAAATGACCACATCAGACTAACAGCAACCGTTATTGTAAAAACATAAGGAAGAACGCTGTAGAATTCGACAAAATCTCAAGAGGGGTTCATTAGATAAATTTGAAAATGTTTCGAAAAACAATTCTCATGTGAACCGTTTTCCCCGGGAATAATCTTGACTCCGTTTGAAGGATGCAGCTTTTCAGTTTTCATGCATTAACCTGTACGCACTGCGCACGTTTTTACTATGACAAAGATTCCTTAGATTATTCCTTTATGACAAAGATTTTGTAAGATTCCTTCAATGATTCTCTAACAATTGCGCTGTTGTGACAGCGGTGCTTAAACGATAGCAACTTCCAGCGGCTGACAAAGGTGTTTACAAAAATCATTTTCCTACATGTGTAGTTTTTTTGAGGTCCAGTAGATACGACGCCCATGTCCTCCCGATCCAATTTCCCAAACCAAAAGACTTGTGCAGGGCATCGCCCAATTTTCATTCGACTTCACCCGCTTTAACATTTGTTGTTTCAATTTGTTGTTACATCGATCGATTCACAGAAAATATGGCTTATGTTTTCATACTGTGATTTTATATGCGGATCTGTAATTAAAAGATCAAGCCAAAGGTTTTTTAAGTGACATTCCCGACTCCTGTCTGTTTTTATTATGTTATTTAATAGACTTGTTGCCCATATATTCAAAAATCGACATTTCGGTAATATTTGAATGGTAGACCTATCTGGAAGCTAGAATTTACTTAAAAAATGATTATTTCCTGTCTTTTTACCAAATCAAATTTGTTAATGATAACCATTTTTGTCCATAAGATCACTATTTTCTGAGGTCAAAAATCACATCTTAAAATTGATGAGAAGGAAGTGGGATAGGCCTATTGGCCTAGGCCTACAGTAAAGATTTTACTCTAGGTCAAAATATTAATCTCAAAATGATTATCATCCCCTACAGGATTCATTGGGGAAATTTATTATCAATGTAACAAAGATGCGTCCAATGAGCCATTACTAAAAATTGCTGTAGAAAAATGGTTTTCTTGCCTATCGATAATTTTCATATCCGCTTACTTGCTAATTCACAAAAATTGAACAAATACAGGAAAAATCATAGAAAAATGTGTTTTGGCGATATTTATTACATAAATGAAATTTTCTTGCGTAATCATGGCTTTTTTTGTTTAGTGCACTTTGGTCCCCATGCAGTGCACATTATTCCCCGCTATAGGGCACCAAAGTGCAGGGTCGTTACATGTTACAAAAACATGTCTTGTGCAAAAACTAAATATGCTAGAGTTACACTTCAAAAAAATATATATTATTTGTGAAGATATCTTTCACATCTGCGTAAAATTTTCAGTTCTGATTTGCATTAGTTTCGTCAAAAATGAAAATGAGTGAAAAATGCACTTTTGTCCCAGTCTCCCCTAGCACATGTACATATATGCAGCAAAACAAGCCATGAAACTTCATCAGCATCGTCAACACACTCCTAGTATAAATTCCAGATTAAAATCTTCATTGAAGTGGATTCCATCCCATAGTTGTCGGAGGGTTTATCTTAAAGGTCATTACTGGTATTCATATGAATTCAATATTTTCATAGATAAATTTGTGGATGATCTTCATGTATTTTCTGAATTGTCTACAACTAATTTGAATTGATTTAAGGATAATTAATTTTGCAAGAAATTTATAAAATTTTAGATTTTTAACCCTTCCATGCACATTGTACTCTCTTGAGGACATTTTGACCCACATCTTTTAGGTCAAGCGGTAAACATTTGTAACCAAAAGAAAGTGGATCAATGCGCTTCTAATGGCATCTCTCTTGACTCCGTACAATCCCTAAAACGCCCGTAAATTGCATTTGAAGAATATTTTAATTTTTCAAAAAAACTTTAATTTTGAAAATAATTCATGCATCAAAGGGTTAAAAAGTACTTTTAAATAATGATCACGCACTTATGCTTCTGGATGACGGAGATCATACTTGATTGAATTTTAATTGCTCTTAAGAAATACGTAGAGACAAAAAATCAGAAAAAATTGGAATCTTAGTTTCTATAGCTTTTTGGCAACATCTACCGGAAGCGGGGGGATCCAAGAGTCCTACGGGTGCCGATCAATTCCAACTTTCGTGCAACCTAGCAAAACAGCTAGAGTCTTACCCATCCTGGACCAGAATCTCCGGAAATAAAATTTAAACTTTCACAGCAAGAATGATTGCATTTTTGTGATCGAACAACAATTATTTCAAACCAGACATAATGGAAATTCAAAACTAAATTTCCTTTTAGAACAATGATAGCTAAAATTTCTCTTTCCCGAATGGATTCAATGAAATTTCAGCATAATAGTCAACTGATTGAGGTTTACATGCACTTTTCATGTCAAATTTCAATTGCACTTTCACTGTATTGTTAAGCATCTTTTATTTCATCTTGATGTTTCGTTTGATGGGAGTCTGTATGAGTGAATTTCCTTTCAATCGAACATTTAATGGCGATGAAAGGCTTTACAACACATTAAAGAAATGGATATCAGCCCTATTTTCGGCATTATACTTTCTCTTAAATAGGGCATTTACAAGTAAATCGTCCACTCTGTAGGATAATCTCCGTTTCACTGAATCCAATAATGACTTTCATTTGCTTGATTTACGGTTGACATTGATACTTATTTCATAATGAATTGGTAATCTTCATCAATGTTCACCTGAGGTTGTAACTAGCTAAGCTGTCTGTTTTTATATTAATAGATTTTGCTACTGGAAAAGGCAGTGCTGTCGAAGCAACTTAATGCTTTGATGATCATATGAAGCGATTAAATAGTATGACCTTGCGATAATATTGCTCTCGTGAGCAATGAAATTGACTAGCTCCATTTGTCTTCGTAATTGCACATATATCGCATTCCGCCAACCAAAAGTCACAAACTTCTTATCAAGATTAATGACAATTTGTTTGGCTACATTCCAAAGCTAATGTACGAATTGATGAATTTGTCATCAGAAATATATTTTCACAGTTTTTGCCCATTTCAAATCAGTATCCACACATTCATGTTATTTTTCGCCAATTAAATGTATTGATTTATACCGTGATTACTCTTCCATGAATTTTAATGTTCCTTAGTCCCCAGATTCCTGACCGGGGTCAAGTTAACTACTAGTAAACATGTTTCCACATTGTTTGATTTATATTGTATTGTGTTTCATGCTCCGAAACGTGTTTGGAACCAGTCGAGACTTGTCGATCCGGATCCGACCAGCAATCAACTTTATCGCTTGGCTGGCTGACCGGTGAATGTTTGTCGTCATTGGCCGGTCTCTGAACGGCGACAATCTTGTTTTACTTTGTATTATCTTTTACGGAACATTTCCCTTGCAAAGATACTTTTCATCCATGTCGGATTATTAACAATATCAAAGTTCCTCATCATAAAAATAATAAATTATGACTCCAGCTTAAACGATTCGAGTAGTCCATGAGTTTCAGTGGATTGAACGTTTTTGTTGAAATACATTTGCGTAATTGTTATCATTTTGATATGTAAAAGCCCCTAGAGATACAGGTACTCACTTTGAATAAACTCATCAACTGATTGTATGTATTACTTAACATAACAGTGATGAATTTATAGATTTAACAGAAACTCCAATCGCCAGGCATAGGGCTACCGAAATCAAAATGTTTGTTTAAGTACTCAGTGAGTCCTAATATGATGAAATACGAATGTAAATAAATTATCCAGTCAATCTTGATTTCAAAAATATTCAGAAGAGCACTGTAAATCGCTCAATGCCAATTACATACGAAGGATGCATATTTCTGTATATATTTGTATGCATTTCGCATGTTATTTCAAGTGTGGTATGCTTTACATACTAAAGCCAGCACAATGTTAAAAGAAAGCATCAATTATGTCTAAAGTATGTTGATTTAAAGCCTTTTGTCAATAAAGATTACACTAATGTTAATACTGTTTTGTAAGTAGTGAGATAATGACATTCAATAGTCAAACTTACAATACTGAATTCGATTTTAATACATGTAATTCTAAGGCATTTCATAAATAATCAATAAGTATTCAACCATCAACAATTATGCATTCTGTAATTTTGAAATTAAGCAAATTATCAATCCGAAATAAAAACACATTATAATTCATGAACGCAGAAACAGTTATGTTTGAGATATATAAGCCAATATGTTGCATATGTTATACATATATTTTTTGGCTGTGTGACTTAAACATCTACATACCATAGGCATACGAATGAGGATGAATTTGCATCTGGTCTTGTATATAAAACATACCAACAACTCGTATTTCAGTGTAAAACAGCCAATCACAGATAGAATAGTTCGTATCGCTACATACCAATCACATACAAAAGTAAGTGAGATTTCGTATGAAAACATACCAGATCTCTGTAAGCATACGACAGTCTCGCATCAGATGTTAGTTTTAAATTGTATGTGATTTTTGTATCCAGCGATTTACAGTGTGTATCATCAATATTATTACTTGAAAAAGTCGAAAAATTGATCTAGGAAAAACCGAAAAATGTGTTTGATATGATATTTGTTGTAATTTTGTAACTATAGCCTACCAAGCATTTAAAATCAGTTTCACTTGATTTCCATGAATAAGATTGAGTGTGGCGTGCAGAACTATGTACTAAAAAGTAATGTTTGTACCATGGAACTCGGATGTAAGGACGCGACACGAGGCCAAATTCAATGAGTTAGTTTACAGCTGGTGGACGACGGCGCACACTTCAATCTAGATGGTAGACCTTTTTGTCTAGTCTTCCCAGCTGAGACAGAAGATTTAAGCATCACTCACACGACTATACAATGTCGAAGGCGATGAGCAGCGGCTGTGGGAAGGCAAACCAATAAGCGGCGCCTATCAACAAGTTAACACAGTTGTTCATAGTTCCTGCAGCAAAAGCGTCACTTGAGTCGCTTCTGTCTCAGGTAGCGAGTGCTCAGAACTGGTAATGACGGTTTGTTGTGTTCTGCATGTCGAAGTAGGCCCAATGAAACAAGAAACAATCCTGCAAGCCGACTAGTGACATTTCATCGATTTCCTTTCAATGAAATTAAGAGATCAATTTGGATCAAAATCATTCATCGACCTAACTTTCTTCCGCCGGCATATACACGCGTACGTTCTTTTCACTTCAATGATGATGATTATAAACTCAATTAGCCGATTTCCATATTCTCCGCGTGGACATGTCATGACTGCCTTTGGCTTGTGAATTGTCATTTTTGTAATCGTGAACGGTAGGGTGCAAATATGCAAAAGATTCTCAAAGACACAAATTCTAGGCTAATTGTTATAATTTCACTATTGATACTATTAGCACTTGCTGACTGCATCTGACTATTTTAATTGACTTAATATGTAATACAGAGACCCCTGTATAGAGTCTATATAAGTCTTCTTCCTAAGAACATAAGTTAGCCTTGTTTGATCATAACTGTAATTCAATTTATACTATATTTAATTATTTTCTTCAAGATGAATATAATTTTATTGATCCAAATGCATTTATACGTCTTTACTTGCCACAGTAGCTCTTATAGATGGATGTGCATATAGGATACAGCGGGTTAGACCTGCCGTATGACATCTATCAACTGGTGGAAGTGATATAATCAAAAATTTATTCAAAGAGTTCTAGATTTTGGGATTCAGGTTCCAGTCGTAGTTAGTACTCAGGTTCAGTACTCTCTTAAGTACACTCATTTCGGATTTTATGAATAGCAGTGAATAGAAATGTTTCTAATTGACAGAGGTTTTGACATTGTTATATCTATTTATCAACTTAATAACACGAACACTAAGGCCTGAGAGGTGTGATCCCCATGCATGTACAAAAGGGCTAAAACAGCTACGGCCTTCGTATTGCCGGGATTAGACAGATGGACGGTTTCTAATAATCGAGAAGGTGTCTTTACTAATCGGGTACTTTTTGTGATATCTTCGTACTCTTTTACGTTAAAAAATTTATTGACATGCCCAAGCCTTCTTGCAAATGAATCAGTGGACGTTCCTTACCTTGAAGCGTTTTGTAATCTCATAAATCTGCTGCAGCTGTTTTCAGCATGATCAATGCAATAAGTTAATATGATACCAAAGATAAAACGCACATTTAATTGCAGATCGTGCATAAAGTAAAGTGAAGTGAAGTAAATGTATTTTTTGATTTAAGCTTACTTTGAGAATCGTAAAAGTACACATATTACAAGGATGCGGTATACGATAGAATTGTGAGAAATGCGGGAAGTACAACTTACATAGTCAACTATTATGTTATTACTGTAATAATTGTAGTCGTTGTGGGGAAAAAAGAAATCCCACGAAGAGTCGTCCGGAAAGTGGGGAGGAGAAATCTACCAGAACTGTTTGTGGTAGGAGGACATAGAGGATGAAAAGGGTAGCTTTCGTTTCTCTGGATCTCAGACAGCTGCATCAGTTTGGCGAGAGTGCAAATTAGGAACGGCTGAACAGTCATAGCAATTATGGCAAATAATTTTGTGAGCACGACGTTGTATCTTATCGAGTAGACCTATATTGTTGTACGACAGTGATGCGATCAAAGGGAAACAGTATTCGATTAAAGACACTATCAACCCAACATGCGCGCCGCAGATGACCGGGATTTAAAACCGGACGCATTATGTGCAGCGCACAGTCTTTGAGAAGCACGTTTGTTTACACCGTCAAAATGAGCGTTTAAAGTCCGGCGTGAATAATTCATCGAGTATTTAGTTCGTTCAACATCGTCGAGCCTAGGTATGACAGGTGGAAGGCAGCTCGGGGATTTGGGTATTCACAGGAGTGCATCAGTTCCATCAGAACATCCAAGCGCTTCTTCTAATGTGACGTCTTTGAATTAGCATTTTCCAAAGGCAATTCGATGAAGTAACATTGACAAGTTGACGCATGAGGAAATTCTGAAATGGAATGTATTCTAAAAGTATATCAGTAATGATGATGACAGTTGACAGCTCTTCGAAACTGCAGAGACATCAATCTTCTCAATGGATGAAAAAATGAAAATACTTTGCCATCAATTGATATTTGAATCAACGGAAGCAGGAACAATTTACTGCCAGTTGGAACACTCAATCTTAATATAGGTTTTAATGGCTTCTCGAAACAGAGAAAACACATCCAAACAGTAAATACAGAGCTCCCCTTTGTTAATTTGAAAAGAAATAATGTCGTGAGGAAGATGTTCATTTGTTGCTAAATACACTGAGGCCTTTCATCCGCTCTCCTTGGAGTGTAACGTGGGAATGACATGATCACACTAGATGACATGCCACGCTCAATTACGCGTTATTACACATGTCCCTAAACATTCGTGGCTACGCGTGACAATGCTGCAACATCTGTCGGCAGTCCTGTCATAAAGACATTGCGTCTCATGTATCTGCATGTATCAGAGGCTAAACAATGTGATAGGACCTCAATTTCGTGCTCAGGGAAGACAGAACATGCTTAGCGGTTCATCCGTGGTACAAGTGGCAACTCAGACAACCGTAGACGACGCGCAAACTATAAATACTCGCCCGTGCGTATTCATAAACATTCCCCATGTTTTAACAGCATCAGACTAAGTGATTTCTGACTCTTAGTGCAGCGCGCATGTACGCGTGTAGAAGAATAGAATGTCTTTAAACACGGGTGTTTGGGGTGTTCCGTAATTACGCGTGAATCACGCGTGACATGTCGCCTAGTGCATTGACAGATAATGATAATTAAATGCAGGTGTCGTGATCAAAACAAGCGGATTCGCAATCAACCAATTTCTGTATTCCTTTACACAGCGCAATGGCTTTATATACTGAATACAAATCGTGATAACAGATCGTGTGAGATAAAGACACTGTAAACGAGTCAATAGGCACAAGACAAACTTGTCAATAGAATGCATTACGTGATCAAGATAGACAGTCAATAAACAATAGGGTCGGATATCCATGTCGCATGCATCGCATGCGAGCACAATACCACACTCGCCCCATCCGACTTTGAATTCAAATTGAAGATCTACCTCAAGGTCGGTTGATCATCAATGCCGAAACGGAACGGGGGCCGATGTGGTCGTTGAGAGCGTCTTGGAAGCTGCATCGAATCAACAGAATCAATTGCGGAATTGCCCGAAGCTTGTTCTTTCTCCTTGGTATTTTGCGAGGGATTAGTCGAAGACTGAAACGCTGAAGATGATGTATCATATGCATCAAGATCATGTGATAATACCCCAGCATCCGTAGGAACCAAACTGATCCTATGCAAGGCTGTATTAACAAAAGTATTATCAGGAAAGATAACGCGAACAGTAGTGTGATTAATCAAACGCTCTACCTTACCTAGTCGGCCTTTTATGGAAAACTTGGGTGATGACGGGAATCTTACAAGAACTTCCTGACCTGCATTTAGGCTACGAAATTTGTTATTTTGAGAAAAGGAATTGCGAGGCATGTTAGCGATAGCTTGCTCCCTGAATTTCTGTGATCGATCGTTTTCTTTTTTAGATACTTCAAGACCTTTAACTGAGAAACCAAAGAAAAGGTCAACAGGACGACAGTTAATGCTGGTGTGCACTGAGGTGCGGTAGTTAAGCAAAGTCGAAGGTATTGCCTTAGGCCATTGATAGCGACTTAGCCCTACTTGATTGAGATAGGCTTTTATATTACTTTGTATGGTACCGTTGAAACGTTCGGAGCAACCTTTGCTTTTAGGAGAATAAGCATTCGTACTAATTTTATGGATACGGTATTTTTCCAAGAAACATAGAAAGTTTCGCTAAAGAACTGTGTTCCCCGGTCTGTAAGAATAGAATCCGGGAAACCAGTGATGCAGAAGAGCTCTTTACATGTCAAAATCAAAGTATCTGCTGACATGTTTTTTACTGGAAAAGCAAAAGCGTATCTCGAAAAAAGGTCAATTGCTGTTAGTATATACCGGGTGTCCGGGAAGTCGCGCACAACTTTAAGAGGCTGTCATTTCCTTCAACTTTATCATATAATCATGTGATTTGTTTTATTTTGAACCTCATGCTGGGGAATTTGATATGACCCATTTGCTTTCATTACATACTAAATCTAATTCTATATTTTTGCTTTGATTTGTCAACAACGTTTTTCATTATATGTTATCTACTATCTAGCATAATTAACACCAAATCTGTATTTCTCTTTGAGTACAAACAACAAATCAGACCTCGAGCTGTATGCTGCATTTGTTAAATTATCGAATTTCACTTATCAGTCATTGTTATGTTGATATGCTATGGTCTGGGTATGAATTCTTATCACATGAAGAATTGTGTCCGCAATTCGTGTGCTGAAGTCAGTCTTCTAGCAGTCATGGATCTTGAAACACGCATTCAACTGGTTGAACTGTACTTTGCAAATGGCAACTCTGCTTCTGCAGCACTGCGGGCATACAGGGTTTCTCATGGATATCATGGGGACCCTTTCAGTGCTTCCACCATCTCACGCCTGATTCAGCGGTTCAGAGAGACTGGGTCAGTTAAAGACAAGCCACGATCCGGAAGGCCCAATCTCGAAGAAGAAAGGAAAGTGACAGTTGCAGGTGAACTTGAAGCTCAACAGTCGAATCCAGAGCTAGGAGCTGCCAGTTGTCGTTCGATTGCTCGCAGAACAGGTGTCCAACAGATCCTACGACACAGACTGCACCTCTACCCATACAGACTTCAGACGAACCAAACACTAACTGTAGACGATAAAGAAAATCGTGTTTCTTTTGCACGATTCCTGCTGTCGGGTGTGGTTGATCTGGAATCAATTCTGTGGACTGATGAGTCGTACTTTTCAATTTCGGGACATGTGAATCGCCACAACTCTATTGTTTGGGGATCGGAGAAACCACGCGAAGTCATTGAAACGGACATCCATGCTCCAAAAGTATGCGTATGATTCGGGTATTCCGCACAGTACCGTCTTACTCCATTTTTCTTTCCGAGTACGGTTACTGGAGAAAATTACCGCAACATGCTTCGCGACCATGTTATCCCTCAGATCAGAAGACATCATCGCATGGATTCAACAGTTTTCCAGCAAGATGGAGCACCACCACACTTTTCCACAGTTGCGCGATCATTCCTGTCAAGTGTTTTCCCCAATGATAGGATTATCGCTAGAGGTTTTCCAAACCGTTGGCCGGCGCATTCACCGGATCTGACACCGCTAGATTATTACTTCTGGGGTGTTGTGAAGGACCGAGTGTACCATTGCTTCAAACCAGCAAGTATCAGTGAGTTGCGGGAAAAGATTATTACGGTAATTGAAAACATCGACTCCGATGAATTGAGGCGATCGATTCTGAATCTGCCGTCCAGGTTGGAAGCAGTGATCGAGTGTCAAGGCGACGCCATTGAACATTATTTGTAATTAAATTCTTTATTTGTTTCAAAGTTCTTTGTTTACACAATACTGTGTTATTTTGACCAAGTAAAGTGTTATCTTAAACACTATTGCTTATTTTAATAACGTCTACTTAGTGAAAAACGTTGTTGACAAATCAAAGCAAAAATATAGAATTAGATTTAGTATGTAATGAAAGCAAATGGGTCATATCAAATTCCCCAGCATGAGGTTCAAAATAAAACAAATCACATGATTATATGATAAAGTTGAAGGAAATGACAGCCTCTTAAAGTTGTGCGCGACTTCCCGGACACCCGGTATTTATATCCCTGAGATTCTGGTACAGGCCCTATATAGTCTAACGCCAGGATCTCCATTGGAGCTTTAGTAACGAGGTTCATTGGGTGGCGGTAAAAACGCCGGCTTTGTGAAGGATCAAATTCGACAATTCTTCACGAATTCCTCTACTGACTTCCTACAACCAGGCCAGAAGCAAGTTTCACGAAGACTAGCTAGTGTAGACGTGACTCCACGATGGAGACCATGACATAATGTAAGAATTTTCAAGCGCATATGCTTCGGTACATATATCTGTTCCTTATCATTGTACAGAACACCTTGTTTTACCTTAAAAGATTTTCTCTGAGACCAGAGTGCATATGAAACGTCAGCCGGTTTTCGTCGTAATTGGTTATTGATAATGGCAGAAATAATACTTTGACATTCAGAATCAAATTCCTGAGAACGTTCTACACTGGATAGCTCAACAGTTGGAGGTACAAAATCAATCGAGTTAATGCGTGAGAAGCAATCTGCTACTACATTCTGTTTCCCTGTGCAGTATAGCACATCAAAATTATATTCCTGTAGAGCAAGTCTCCAGCGAAGGATTTTAGGGCTAACTTTAATGGAGTTGAATAAAAATTGGATAGGTTTGTGATCGGTTATTACTGTAAACTTACAGTTTAGAAGGATCATTCGTGAGAGAGTTATGCCCCAATAGACAGCAAGAGCTTCTTTCTCAATTATATCATAATTTTTCTCAGAAGCTGAGAGAACTCTAGAGAAGAATGACACTGGTTCTCCGGTCGATGTTTGGAGTATAGCTGCAATGGCTTTATCAGAAGCATCTGTACGCAAAACGAGCTCATCATTAGGACCGGAAATGACAAGTACAGAGTTAGACATTTCTTTTTTAATAGTCTCGAAAGATTCAAGTGCTGCTGGTGACCAAAAGTCAATAACTGGATTTTGTTTACGATTGTTCTGTAAACAGTTTTTCATATCAAGTAAAGGCTTGCAAACATCTGGAAACTGTTTGACATACTTAGAAAAGTAGGTGACAAAACCTGCGAAACGCTCTAGAGATTTCAGGTCGCCAGGAAGTGGAAAATTTTCTAATGTTTCGGTTCGAGACTTACAGGGTTTAAAAGTACCATTTTCGACATTGAATCCAAGAAACTCAATGCTGGTTAAACGAAAGGAACATTTCCTGTTTAGACCAAGTCCGTGTTTCCTAACTAAGTTCAGAACTTCCCTCAGGGTTTCATCGTGAGCTTCACCTGTCGGACCATAAATGAGAAGGTCATCCAAATAAAGTAAACAATTTGGAATGTCACCAAAAAAGGTGTTCATTATTCTAGAGCATGCGGCAACGGCATTTTTTAGGCCGAATGGAAGACGAGTGTATTGCCAAGGCTGACCATCAGCATGAAATGCGGTTTTTGGGCGGTCTGATTCAATTAAAGGTATCTGGTGGTAGAATTGGGAAAAGTCTATCTTACTGAAGACCTTAGCATCGTTCAATTTCAAAATAAGTTGTTCTATGTTCGGAATGGGGTAGGCATCAAAAGTGGTTTGTGAGTTAACTGGCTTATAGTTAATGGTCAGTCGTTTCCCACCATCTGACTTAGCTACAACAACTGGACATGACCTCCATAGACTGTGAGAAACTTCAATCACCCCTGCTGCCAACAGCTCATCTAGCTTCTCTCGAATAAATTGACTGTCTGATCTATTGACTGGACGAACAGCTCAGCGTATTGGCTTTCCGTTTGGTGTGGCAATAATTTGGTGTACTTCTACTCCAGTCAGACAACTATCGTCCAAGTTTTTATCAAATAAATCTGAAAATTCAGTTTGGAAATCAGGAAACAGTGAGAAGATACTATGTCCACAAATACTCATAAAAAATTTCAGTTTATCCAAAAGATCTACGCCCAAGATTGCGTCAACAGATATCTCGCCTACAAAGAGATGGACACTAATGGTCGTATCGAGAAATGTCAAAGCAGTTTGAAAGGATTTGCTCAACTCAAGGTATCGGCCATCAGCAACAGCTGCTCTAAAGAGTTTATCATCCAAAAGATATGTCCAACCGAACTTATTTGCTGTTGTTGTACTTATTATGGAAACAGTGGCTCCAGTGTCAATAAGAAACTTGATTTTTTCCTAGAACTTCACATTCAAGAAAACGAAGCCTATTTTCATTTTTATCGCAGTGTACAGACAAGACTTCCTTGGAGTTCTTAGAATTACAAAACTTAGCTGTGTGGCCTATACGACCACAAGCTGAGCAAGTGGCTCGTTTGAAACATTTGTCAACGTTGTGACCAAATTTTTTACATTGTTCGCAAATTAAGCGGCGTCTTGTCTGTTCAGATGCGCTTATTGGCGATACCGTATCAACTTGAAAGGTAGTATGATCAGTTTCTTTCAAGGAAGAAACGTCTTTCTCAGTTTGTTCTATAGCATTGGCTTTTTTAATAACCTCGGCAAGACCTACATCTCCCTGTTGCAGAAGAGCCTCACTGATCGCGAATAACCTGATTAGGTATGGTATCAATAGCAGTATCATCAAAACTGCAAGTAGCAACTAGATTCTTAAGTCTAGAAACGTATTCATTTATTGTTTCGTTGGATAACTGAAAACAAGTTAAAAATTTGTGCCTCTCTATAGAAATTGACTTGAAAGGTTGAACATGATGTAATATCATGTCTTTCATTTCATTATAAGCTGCCGGCTGGGGTTCAAAACTTTTCACTAAAGATCTAGCCTGTAAACCAGCAATAGATAATAACGATTTACATTTATGAGCGTCATCAGATTTAGTAGTACTAAGGTATCAAAAATTCAAAAGCTTCTAGCCAGTTTTTGAGAAAGTTAATATCTAATTGGGAAAAATCTAGATGCTCTGGTGGCTTTAATCCTGATAACATGGTTCCCACGTAAATGGATGCAGGGGCATACCGGATCCGATGACTGAAATCCGCGTGGTCGCCAAATTTGTCGTGATCAAAACAAGCGAATTCGCGATCAACCAATGTCTGAATTCCTTTACACAGCGCAATGGCTTTATATACTGAATACAAATCGTGATAACAGGTCGTGTGAGATAAAGACACTGTAAACGAGTCAATAGGCACAAGACAAACTTGTCAATAGAATGCATTACGTGATCAAGATAGACAGTCAATAAACAATAGGGTCGGATATCCATGTCGCATGCATCGCATGCGAGCACAATACCACAGCAGGTCACGCTTTCCATCAGACATAGCTGACAGGTGACAGGCACACATCATACACAGGCATAGAAATTGACAACAATAAAACCTCTAGAATGGAAATTGAGCTTCATGCAATGCACAATAACGGCACATAAATCGCACGTATTTTCACTTAGATGCACCTGCCAACGTCTGTATCATTGGGTTAGAATCAGTCACATGAGTAAATCGAAGCTTTTAATTGGTTCTTCATGCCCCAACTTAGTTCCCCGGATGTACCGCGACCTTGAGTCAATTTCCATTCTAGCGAACTTCAGATAAACACTGTATTTCTATGTACACAGGTGACATTCTTATATGTCTGTGATTCTAGGTTGAGATGCGTCCTCGGAATCGATATGTTGTTCATCGTCCAAGACGTAGTCGTTGTTTTCCCTCGTGAATAAGATTTACGAAAGAAGCGTTTTATGATTTACCGTTTTAGAGGATAAAATAACTTTCTATGTGCTGATGTATTTCATTTATTGGAC
Source organism: Prostheceraeus crozeri (assembly GCA_907163375.1). Classification (NCBI taxonomy): domain Eukaryota; kingdom Metazoa; phylum Platyhelminthes; order Polycladida; family Euryleptidae; genus Prostheceraeus; species Prostheceraeus crozeri. The sequence continues at coordinate 29,488 of CAJQUW010005200.1, forward strand.
TCCTTGAATTTCATGCACCCTTTGGAAAGCACAAACTTTATTATGGAAGCAATAATCATAGAGATCATTGCACTGTGAAATAGTAAATCAATTCTTGGAAAAAAGCAAATCAAATTCTAGACTGCAATTTATAATAATAAGACGACCGAATTAGGTGCAGAAGCCTATTCTACCCTAGACAATAACATGCGCCAATCGAACTGCGCATTGTTTGTCCAGTTTTTCCTCGTAAAATCGCCCGGTTAAAATGAGATTCACTCCAACGTCGCTTTTCAGAACACATTTTTACATACATGCTGCACACGTACATGTAGATCTATGGAATGAAACGCAGACATGTTTCTGGTGTTTGAAATTGTTCATTATTTTACAGCATGTAGAACAGCAGCTTCGAAAGTTGTGAAGCAAAAAATGCGCCCGGGTTTCTACACGCATGTTCCAACCGAACAATTAATAAGCTGTACATATCTTGTTTTTTGTAGTCATTTTGATCCCGTGCTTTCATGAACTTTACTTCTTTACCTCTTCAGATTTCACATTACTTACTTATTATTCTGCGCTTTTCAAAGATGTGTGTTATTTACATGTAGTTGCCTACTTCTGGTGTCTGGTGGCTCAGACAAAACATCCTGTACGTTAGATAGTTGGATATTGTTGCCTGATTTTCTTCCATGATGCGAAGTGACGGTCTGTTGAATCAACAAGGATGACTGAATCCCAACTATTTTGTTTATTGCGTTCATGTTGTCATCTGATAGGTTATAATTCGCGTGATTTGATAATCAAATTTAGTAATTAGCCATGTGTAGCTGCGATTATTCGTCCGTCTGTTTCGCTGATGTTGCTTTGAATGTATACATAATAGGACCGCGCGCGGTGAACTGGTGATAAATGCCAAAGAAAAATCTCTCCCAATTTATATTCGAACTTTATATTGTAAAATAAATTTACCTGACGCGTTTCGTCTACACAGACTATGTCAAGGGCTACAAAACTGTTGCTGTACAAGTGGGCTTATATACAAATTTGTCAGTGAAAGCAGCTCATCTGTTCAGCTCATGTCTTCTGTTTGTTTTTGGCATGTTCGTCGCAATATAGCGAGATTCAGCCATCCTAGCAGCAATCGCTGTTTGCTGTTTATCAGTAATTTTGTAGTCAAAATTGTTAATGGTCATCACTTTGTCCCTGTGAGCTATCGTCGCATGTTCACGTACTGCACTTTTCTTGTCTTCATACCGTAAACTACGATCATGTTCCCTATAGCGAACTTGGAATGGGCGACAAGTTTGACTTATGTAATTCTGGTCACATATCTTGAACTGGTGAGAACAGGCACGGACAGCGCACAGCCCTCTGTGGCCAGATTTTTTGTCCTTCGTCCTCAGTCTAACAATGAATTGTCATGCCACGTCAAATTGGAATATACAACGTCTTCAAATCCGAAGGAATTCAAACCAATTATTACACGAAAATACATAAACTAAAATTTCCAAGTTTCGAAATGATAGAAGTTTACTCGTGGTATCGGTGTTAAAGCAATGTTATATGCCATCGTGCAAAAGATAAAAAAAAATAATGTTTTTTAAGATTTCCTGCTGCCGTATAACTTCTCATATAACTAATCAAGATGATGAAAGTGTTTGCTTCAATTAACAATAAGAATGCAATAGAAATACAATGAAGAATGCAATTAACAATAGAAGTGCGATGAGCGATAGATCAAATTGTCATACAAAAGATGTGCAGCTGGTAGGATTCGAGCTTGCCACCCTGCGTGTAGGTCATCTAGACCTGTTGCTCCACCAACTGGGCTATGAATGATATGTTCGGACGGTTCCCTCTGCTGCTGGTATATATGCGCGTGTGCTTTCGAAGTCCCTCGGACATCATTATCATGCGCGCAATGATTTAAGATAAATTTATAATAAGGCTAGTGATAAACATTACGAGCATGTTTGGGAAAGCCCTCGTGCAAATCATAAGTTTTCTTACTACGAGTAACATCAGAGGGAACCTTCTAAACATGTGCTATACCGCTAGTCTTCAGTAGGCTATGATTGTTTACATGAGACCGTAGCAGGATCAAGCCCTCACCATTATACATCAATGAATAAATGTTTATGTTAGAGCAAATCGATGATGACAGCTTTCTTCATATTGATAGAACTCACAAAAAACCGACTTAAGCATGTTGCTCAAAAACATGTTTATCAGTCTTTAGCTGATAATCCTGGAAAATTTTCTAAGTTTGTAAAACAAATTGAGTTGATTTCTTAAGAAAATTGATAAAAACATGTCACGGTTTAAAAACATTGGGATAAATTTGCCACCTTTGGTAGCTAATCATTTTTTCTCTAGACATGAAGGACAGCGCAGACGGTATCTAGTAAGCTATTCACTCTCTGTATCTCTTATTAACTGACACTCATGTTGCGTTTCCAGTTTTATCTTTCCGGAGCTAGAAGAAACATTGACTGAAAGTATGTATAAAACCAATAATTCTTGCATGGACCTTGTTCCCATTTCTTCACGTGAACTGCTGAAAAGATCCATGACACTGATGACTTCATAGACAGGGATCGATTCAGAGCATGAATGAACCACAGATGTCTCATATTGAATTGCAAACCACGGATGATTAATTTATTGCATAAGCACCAAATGGCAAAAATGATGGATGCTGATCATATACCCCGGTGATCCGCTAACTTTGCAGGGGAATCAATTGCCATATTTGTTACTACATAACAACTACATATCTCCTAGGATCACTTATCATAATTCCATGAAGCGTCTTGTAAGGCTGGAGGCACACAGGAAAAGCCGCGGACATAAGCCGCCAGCCGTTTGGGAATTCCAAAGAAATGACCACATATAAATGAATGAGAGCAGGCACACAAGAAGAGCCGCTGACAAAAGCCGCCAGCCATCAGCTGTGTTCCGCGGTTATTTACTGGGCACACAGGAAAAGCCGTTGTTCACCAACCGCTGACGTTTGAAGACGCCTTTTTATGAAATGAACATGTTCATTCTGCGGCTTGCGGCTTGCCCTTGGCAAGTGTGAGAGAAGAATTTATAAATAGATGTATGCTGTTGAGGTGACGAACGTGAAATAGCCAATCAGGTAACAAGTAATTGTTAATGTCAAATGCCTAGCTACTACGTCATACTCATTCTTGCTTCCAACTGTTTATAAATAACCGCTGTAGTGACGGGGAATCTCTACACGGCTGAAGTACTGTTCAACAATGCTTCAACCGCAGTCGCCTGCAGAACACGGCTTGTGGAACAAAGCTTGTGTCCACAGAATTAAATATTTATTTTATCTGCTTCGGTTTGCTAGAAGTGTGATTAATACGAAATGGACAGCACATTGAGGAACCTATTAGGTGGGCAAAAAGGAATTCCTAATACCTTACAGAGATAGGAAAAAAGTCGTGCGTCCTTGCGGATTAATGTGAGTTCCAGCGAAGTGCTTCGATTGCCAAAATTCCTTCAGATTCGAAGAATTCAGATCATTGCCCACAAGTTTTCTCCATAATGTTGGCCCTTCCGATCATTATTAAAGAAAGTAGCAGGCGTACGAAAATTAGTTCACTTGATGATTTCACATCCTCTCCTCGGTATTGCTCACTGTATAGCGCATACATTGAATCGAAGTGTGTTTTGGTGTGTGCGAAGTGATATCACAGCACGCACGCATCTCTCACTGGCTCTGGTGTCCTTTGCTGACAGCTTATTGTTTGCCATTTCCAATAGCAAGCGATACACGAATTATCCATTCGAGAAGGAGCAAGTTGTGTGATGTGATGTGCCATTTCGATATTAAGGTTACATACAATTCTTCCTTTCTAGGAAACCGAAGACACGCGCAGATGAATCTAATTCTGTGCTTGTGTCAGACGGAATTGCATTTGCGGCTGAACCGCACTTTTCAGTTAGTGTCCGCGGCTTTTCCTGTGTGCCTGTAGCCTTACATGCGCTGAGTGAATGTTAACTGAATTTCAACAGCTACACTTGTGCAGTGATTTCTGATTCACTATTTGCAAATCAAATCTGAAAAGTACACTGTAAACTGTCACCTCCTAAAATCGAAGAAATCTGCATCCTAAAGCGCCACACACTAGAATTTTAGGAGGTTGCGTGAAATAGAATGCTGACATACTAAAGAGAACAATAACACAAGTGCGCTAGCCTCCTAAAACGCTTTGCTTTAGGATTTTTTTATTAGTTACGAATAGTGTCTCGCTTCAGTGTGTGATTTAGGAGGTGCTGGTTTAGAGTGTAGCTTTTGCCGTTACAAATATGTACATGTACATGTGCATGTGCATCCCACCAATCAATGCCTGTCATCCTATCCATGCAATACAATGCGAATCTCTTCGGATAATTCACCCGGTGAAGCAGCTACAAAAACTGCGGCTTTCTTATACTTTTGTTTGCGCTATTTCAACCCCTGGTTCTCGAACTAGAGGTAAATGAGAAAGAAAGAGAGTTGTTAGGTGCGAAAGGCATTTAATGCCTATTAAGTTGTGAGTCTTTAACATAGGCCCTACTAAGAACGTAAAACTGAACTCGTCAGTATAACCAACTACACACAACTAACAGTCTGATAATTAGAGGACCACGATGCAACAATGTTACGCAAAACTGAATCAGAGGAACTCAAATTCAATCATCAGTCACCACACATGCATAAGTTCAGTATGTCACAGCTTTTATGTGTGTGTGTTACAGAGATAAATTGTGACAAGTGAACCATTGAACAAGCATACATAGGTAGAGTGTCGACCCAAAAAGTGTCTGCATACAGTGAAAATTTTTATATGAAAAGATTCAGTTCTTTACTGAGATTACGTTCCTGTGGTCCAAAACATTATTTGAGCAGTTTTTAAAAAGTTAAATTTTTGCAAATTTATATACTATCGACATGGAAGCCCTTTATAAATAATATGAAACAATTTGCATATCAAAAGGAATGAATATTTGCCAACAAGCATCTTAATTAAGCGGAAATTAAGCTGATGATCTAGATAATTTCATGAGCCACGTCTTCAAGGAATAGTTGGCTGAGATGTCATGTTTTTAATTCAATTTTCAGCGGCATGATTTTATGATTCACAAGTCGTCATTTCTTGAATCTGAGTAGTGATAGTAATGTGGACCCATTCACCTTAAAGTTAATAATGATCAGTTGGCAAATAAATGATTCAGTTGGAAGTAGCTTGTGATGTGATGACGCAGAAGAAAATAATCTCATTATAATAAAGCTGAGCTTTTAGTGATGGTCGCCCATTGAATTGCTAATTTAACAAACTATATTACCTCTCCAAGTGGTCATGACATGGAGTGGTCATGTGGTCATACTATTCCTTATCCAGTTTTGCTATCATGATCAGTCAAATTCGTGTACATTTCTGCCGAAGTGTAAAAATTTGCATATCTCACAGGTGTTGCCTGGTCTCGACTCATGCTCATATAATGAAATCGAAACTGTCTACACATTGGGGAATTAATAAATGCTGATTTGCTACTCTACCTAATATACCTACTCTAAGAAGTGAAAGCAACTGTGCGACAAATTAGTCCGGCAGCCAGAAAAAGTTTCGGCAGTGAACGAGGCCGAAAGTGAGACTTTCATAGAATGATGTACACCCTATGTCTACTACGAATCGGCACGTCAGCCGAGTTCCAGTGAGTTCCTCTTCTTGTCAGACAAGATCAAAGAAAAACACATGTAAATCCAATAGGACGCAGATTGCAGTTATTGGCTAAAATGAAATTTTCTATGTTTTCTCTGATTAAACGAAACGTATGAAGTCCAGAGCCGTAATTTTTGGCATTGAATGTCTTCAGGTCATTTCCTCTCATGTTCATTCAGCCCTGTCTATAAAGCTAAACACATTAAGATTTGACGAGCCTCTTAATGTCGGCAAATAGAAACATTTTGAGCAACTCTATCCACATTCAACCACATTCTCACATACATTGCCGATTAGATGCAGAATAACAGCACATGCACATCATAGGAAATGACCTGAAGACATTCCATGTCAAACATTATGACTATAGACTTAATAATACTTTTCATTTGATTCATTGATAAGAGAAAACAAAGAAAATTTCACTTTTATCAAAAGCTGCAATCTGCGTTCCATTGGATTAACATGTGTTTTTTTTATCCTGTTTGACAAGAAGAGGAACTCACTAGACGTGCCGATTCGTAGTAGGCATAGGGTGTACATTATTGTGAAATCTCACTTTTGGCCTCGTTCCCTGCAGAAACTCGTTCTGGCTGTCGGACTAAATCACTTTGTCTGCTTGCTTAGAAATGACATTCCTCTGCACTGTATCTTCCGTCCGTATTCATTTTTCTTTCTTCTATAGAAACACTTGTCACATCAAAAGACCTAAAACTGTGATACAGGTTGATTCTAAAATTGTCTTAATCTATAGATTAATCTACATATGCACCATGAGCTAACGTTTATCATTTATGTGAGACAAGTATAGTTATGAAAGCCTAAATACTTTTAATTTCCCTTTGAAGATTGGCCGCCTGTCTCCACCCTATAACGCCGACCACTTGACCGCAGATTCGCTTAATCAGAGATAAAAGAATGTCTCTATCGAATATTAGAAGACTATTTGCGTCGTTTCTGTCAAGATTAGGCAAGAGACGAAAATTGGCATTTCTGATGGCGAAATTGATCTGACCTTTTACGTATATTATCTCACGCAATAAAAAACAAATCTAATATCTTCACTGCCTCCGAGAAAGCATTAGGAAGTTCATCAGACGATTGGGTTTGTTTTGAATTCCTTTATTGGCGTCTTTGACGTGTGAAATCCATTTTTGCCGTTCAGATAATGATTTTGATCAATTAGCAAATTGAATATTCTAAAAAAGTTTCTGATGTATTCTGAGTGATCTACTCGTACATTTCAGGTTGAAAGTTTACGACCTGGCAATCATGATGCAAAAGGTCTAGCGATTCCGATCATTCTCGTTATAGAATTACATGTACAGGCATTTGATGATGTCCTTTGATGGTGTAATCTTAATATTCACTGGCTGGAGTTACCGTCTATTGGCAGGTAAGGTTCATATCTAATTCATCATTTGTGAAGTGCATGTTTAGCTCTATCTAATAAGAAATGCCGTAACTTCAAACTGTGTTGATATTAGCGGAAGCCAAGTCAGAGCAGAAAACCTGATAAGCAAGAAAGAAGTCAGTTACGAGCCTTTTTTAATGATGTATGCATGGTCCGGCATGTTTGCATGACTATGTATACGGAATGCACATGGAGATAACTTCAGAATCTTGAAAAAGTAAAGTAAGTGTGTATATTTGCATAGAAAACTGAGTTATCCATAAATCTTTGAAATATATCTGAAACTCACATCTATCCAGTATATACAGTTGGCCATAAAACATTGCCGCGGATTTTCTAACTCTTTTCTTTCATGAATTTAGAGACACTTCTTGTTCGAGTACAGTCACGAAATCTTGACTGTCTTTGGGCAATGTTTGCAATCGTTTTTTGTGTGTCTTGTGTGTCACATGCATCCCAGATGTAGTGAAAAATATATAAATCTTGAATCTTGTCATTGCCAAAATGAGGTTGTCATTTCAGGCCTCACTTTTCAAAAATAATGTTTCTTGGAATTAGTGGTTCAAAATTAGTGAAAACATATACATTTTTTAACGCGCTGCCGTCGCTAAACTGTATTTACACTAAGAATGATTTTATTATGTGAAGAAAGGAAATTTCCGGCTGTGTCATAACATGTAAAAGTGATTCTGGTGCGATGACTAGCCGAAGAACGCTTTCATATTGATTGCAGGTAATTGTTTTGAGTTGAACTTTTACTATTGTAAATTTTGATGCAAATTAGAAGATTCAGAAGTCAACATTTTCAGTGCTATGTTAACATTTATGATTGGCATTAAGTGCTTCTTGATATGAAGCAGCTTTGACATTGCAGCCTTAATATCTCTGTCTATACTTAGGAAGATATCATAGAGATACAAACAAGCAATCATCAAAACACATCCTCATCATTGTTTAGCTACTAGCACACATCTGACAAGCACATATCAGACAACATAAAGTGCACAGCGATGTCTTCGAAAGTTATCGAAATGCAATTAACAAATCAGAGTATGTTTGTGTGGCCTCAAGGTTAATGTTCAGACCTACATGCGATCATCGTTAAATTTCATTAAATTAATTCAAAAGTAAGCAATAAGCGTGGGATAGAATGCGAAGTACTTGCTTGCAAATTATAGTGCACACATTCCAGCATTTTTGCCGATGGACAAACCAGAACATGAACTATAAGATAAAATTCCATCAAATCATTTTTCAAATTGAGGGTTTATTAGCAAGATTGCAATTGATCATATTATCGGTCAGGAAACTGAATCAGATAAGAAATCAAATTACATGACAAGACTTCGCTGCGAATGACATTTATTTCTCATTTCTTTTCACCCCAGTTAACATTTGTTTATTTGAACTTTCGCTTACAGAGAATGTGACGCACACTTTCTAAAACTGAATATACGAACGCATATCATTCATGATTCTGGTCAAACAGCATCAAAGTTAGGGTAGAGGCAGATTCTTTTAAAGCTAAGGCTCGTAGTATTGATATCCTTTCTTAGGTCTTTCCCGAGTGTGCAAATATAGTTATTGTGGGACTTCGCAAATGTGAGACCTTTAAGAAACCTGCCAACTTCAAAACATCATCAATCGCTTTTGGGTTTCAACTCTGTCTAAAACTTCTGAGTGTTTCTTTCAGTTACAATGTCATCTGACAAGCCATTTTTGTAGCGTTGTGAAGAAGTGTTTTTATTCAAAGAATGCGTGCATCCTCCGTCAAATGAAGAAATGCTTGTACACTGTAAACCGTAGACCGACAATTATCCTACAGAATTACTGACAAAATCAACCGATGATTGTCACCTCCAATATCCTGCGATATCCGACGAATTTGTAGGTTCTCCACCGACATCGAAACAGATGCTTTGTGTGCTAATTGACTAAACAAAAATTGTTGAATATTAATTGATTTTTTTCGATTAGTGATTGCTTGACTTTTGGGCAATCTGTATTATTGTGTGGCAAAACCATGATTTATTTTGACATAATTTAATTAATTACCTACATTTTTGATAAAATTTAAGCTTTAATTCATTGTTATTCATTTTGTCACTTTTGTCAGATCATGTAAGTGTTCAGTGGCAATCATCCTACAAGAACTAGCAATGACCGACAAAATAGATTTTGTAGGATAAATGTCTGTCATTTGTCAGTCAACGTTTTACAGTGTACTCAAAGAATATGTACATCCTTCTTACAATAAAGACTTTTGTATCAAAAATCGAGTGTCATTATATACAGTGCTTCTATTACATACAATTCTATAGAACTTTCATGAAATAAGTATCTTCTAATTTGTTGGTTTGACGGCTGTAGATCAATCATTATTCGAAAGAAATGAGCTTTCTATTGCTAAGCGAGTACTAAATGGTGAAGCCCGGAAAATACCTCAACGGGTCGAGGGTTTCACCATTCCGTTTGAATTAAAGTGATTTTTGAAAACATAGTGAATCTAAGCTCCAAAGAAAGTTCCAAAACTTCCAGTTTTGACGTTAGTTATGTTATTGTGATGCATTCACGCCAGCCTTACAGAAAGCGGGATATTGAATTGAATTGATGGTGACTATAGACATTGAGATATATCTCAATACAACTTAGGCAAATCACTTTCAAAAAGTGGACGGACCCAGGCGTAAAAGATCTTTCTGCTTGTTGCAAAATAAAACGAAAACGTTTTCGGTTTACGTCCACCAGTCATGTTCACGACAAATTAACAAAGACGGTTTGTAACTCGGTAAGGACACTTGGAATCAAATGTGCCGCAGTAGTCAGCGCATCTGACCAATCAGACACTGTATCAGAGATTCCCAACCACTGTGTCGAGGGAAGATTACTGGTGTGCCGCGAAGTTCCCTCAATCACCATTGAAGAATTGGATGCGCAATCCTTTGTTGGATTTATCAGTCATAATTTTTTCCAATTTTGAGTTATGTGAAGAGGAAAAATTATCAAACCTTTCCAGTGATCGTGGACTCAAATTGAAGTGCAGAATTGCCACTAAATGCTTTTTGAATGTCCGTTATAGAAGAGCATCCATAAGTAAAAAAGCCATCAAAATCTTACTGCAATTTGCAACTTCGTGTGAACTGGGATTTTCTTACCTTAACAACATTAAAAATAAAAACAGCAAAAGACGTCTTAAAAACACTGAAGAATAGTTGAGAGTGTGTCTCCCTTACATTTGCCCCTAATTGCAGCACTAACAAGGAAGCACCAGGCACAAATGTCTCACTGACATTCACCGCTATTATTCTATACCCGATATAGAATGCGGAATATGTTGTTTTCATGTGGATAAATATTCTCGTTATATGATCTTCTCTCCCTTTTTATTATTTTATTCCAAAAATGCTCGATGGGTAAAAAAATTAAAAGTTGTGTGCCGCAATGCAAAATAGGTTGGGAGTCAGTGCATTACATGAACACTTTTACAGGGTGCTTCAGCTGATCCCGCGGATTTTTTTACAGCACTTTCAAGAATTTGCTTCAGCTCTAGGGTGAGTTTCAATTCAATGTTTAAACTCATGCGTTGGCAAATTGTCATTACACGACAGCACCCGATCGTTAATTTATTTTTACTGTGGTATTACCAGATATCTTTCACCCAAAAAGCTGTTTACAGAAGCCTTGGCACCTCATTACAGCAATAGAGTATCGAAATGTAAACAATGTTGGAATTGTTATTGTTGTTGTTCTTTCCATTGCGTTTGAATGTGAAAACGTCCGTCGCATGTTCATCGAAAAGATCTACAAAGACCCACCACTAGCACGTACACCTTTAGACTGGAGTAAGCGCTTTCTGGAGATTTCTGCTTTGCTTCGACCTCATGCCAGTGACTAATTATCCAAGAAGTTGTAGAAGCCCTTTCAAGTGTGATCCGATTTTTTAGAGACGAAGGATTACGTCCATGGACGGTGAAATCGGTCCAAGACCTGCATAAGAACGACTATCAGCAGAAATATTTATTTCAACCATTCTGAGAAAAAATCTCAGGATTGAAACTTGTGTGCAACATTTACTCCAGTGATGATCAAGCCTTTTCAAATAAATATAATCACCACATTTATGGTCACAGCAACCCTCACGTGGTTGAAACAGCGCCGTTCAGTTCTCCATCTATCACTTGCTGGGTCATGATGAGCAGAGCATATTTCAATTTGCCGAACATTTAATTGCACTGCTTCAGGTGAAGTGTACAATGTAATTCTCGAGTCTGTGTTGCCGTCCATTATCAGTGGTCGAAGCAGCCGCAGCTTATTGTTTCTACAAGATGAGACACCAACGCACAGCTCCATTATTGTCTGCAATTACCTCAACTAACATCTCAGTGGAGGATGGGTTGGGTGCGATGGCACAATAGCATGACTTCCGAGATCTCGCATTTCAGGAAATAGAGGGCCTTAATCATTGATACTATTCTCATAGGAAGCCTACTATTCTCATCGATGTATGCTCATCACTATAATTTTTATTTTAATGACCTTTCGGGCGTCGCAGACGACCATCGTCAGGCGAATAAATACAATTATTAGTGGTCGATCATATCATGCCATGTTCAACAAAGACAAATAAAATAAAGCATTCATAGAAAATAACAAAATAAGTCTCCACTTCCTAATATATCAAAATAATAGTAAGAAAATAAATTTAAAAAACGGAGGAAAGAAAGAATCACTTGTTCCACACATTGCCGATATGAAACTTAGTCTGAACGTATGAGAACGAAAGTATGAGAGAGCAACCATTCCTTTGTATAATTTATTAACGATTTGGAGGATGCGTGTTATAAAGAAATCGTTGTAGTCTCAGACTTTTACTTCTTCTAACAAGACTAAGGGTGGAATGCACATCTTCATGTGAAGTAATCAACGATTAGTAAATTGTCAACGTTAGTATATTGAAGATTAAATTTAACTCTTGATCAAATGTTAGTGGTATGCACATAGTTCAAATTAAGTAATGCTTTGTTAAAGCTTGCGCCGATGGCAGAAAAAAGAGACAACCAATCAGGATAGTGATACATTCCCCTTTTCTCGCTATCAAAGGGATCATGTGTCATGACCACATGCTTATTCTATGGTGATGACGTCTTTTTATTTGGTTTGAAAGCAAAGACAGACGTGATTAGTTGCATGTTGCACTACAAGATGAAACGCTGACGTCAGGAAAACTTTAGCACTGATAGGAAAAGTAAACGGTGATGTTTTCAATGTCAAATGTTCCTCTCTTTTAAATTTCTTATAAACATAACAGTTTTGTTCGATAGCAGGGATATTAAGTGAAAAGATTAAGATTGAATGATAAAATCTCAAAATGTACAGTATGTTTACACATCACCGAATATTTTCATGAAAAGCATGTTCGATATTATGACTTTGTGAGCATGCTATATAATCCCATACCCTGAGTAACTCAAACCAGAAAGAAGCAGGTTGATATCGTTAGTACTTACTAAGAATTCGACATTTATTTTTGCAGCGACTTTGGAATCAACCTGTACTTAAAACTATGATTATCCATTTCCATCGGATTATATCGTACCCACAGAATTAGATTCATCTGCGCGCGCTTCGGTTTCCTAGAAAGGAAGAATTGTATGTAACCTTAATATTGAAATGGCACATCACCGAATTTAGAAAACTTGCTCCTTCTCGAATGGATAATTCGTGTATCGCTTGCTATTGGAAATGGCAAACAATAAGCTGTCAGCAGAGGACACCAGAGCCAGTGAGAGATGCGTGCGTGCTGTGCTATCACGTCGCACACACCAAAACACACATCGATGCCTGGCTTCGATTCAATGTATGCACTATACAGTAAGCAATGCCGAGGAGAGGATCATCAAGTGAACTAATTTTCGTACGCCTGCTACTTTCTTTAATAATGATCGGAAGGGCCAACATTATGGAGAAAACTTGTGGGCAATGATCTGAATTCTTCAAATATGAAGGAATTTTGGCAATCGAAGCACTTTTCTGGAACTCACATTAATCCGCAAGCGACGCACGACTTTTTTTCCTATCTCTGTAAGGTATTAGGAATTCCTTTTTGCCCACCTAATAGGTTCCTCAATGTGCCGTCCATTTCGTATTAATCACACTTCTAGCAAACCAAAACAGATAAACAAAATATTTAATTCTGTGATCGTACCATATCTTAGTCGTTATCGTGGTAGTAACAGAAATATGAGTCATCCGTTACCGAAGTAAATTCACGAAAATCACTGATTAACTTTCATAGCAGTTGTCAATGTCAAAGCGAATGGTCAGTAACAATCAAAGTTAATGTGCATGCAGTTTTAATTATGGTTAGGAAGAGCCAATCAAATCTTTTGTTAAGAAGCAAAATTACCCGGTAATCGTTGATTGACTTGATATTGTTAAAAATTCAATTTTGACATGTGCATGCGAAGATGATTTAACTATTGATTTAAATATTGACTAGTTCCTAATTATGAGATGTGCATTCCACCCTAAGTTTCATATCGGCAATGTTGGAAAAGTGATTCTTTCTTTCTCCTCCGTCACTTTTAACTTATTTTCATACTACTATTTTGATGTCTTAGAAAGCAGTGACTTATTTTGTTATTTTCTATGAATGATTCATTTTATTTGTCTTTGTTGAACATGGCGTGATATGATCGACTACTAATCATGTACTGCAACACTGCGGCTACATTCATTCGCCTGAGCTCTCCGTCTGCAACGCCCGAAAGGCCTTGTGACAAACATTAAAAATAAAAATTATAGTGATAAGTATATACATCGACGCTTTGTGGCTTCACGTGATGAGCGAATTCTCGCATACATGAGCTGTACAAGCTGTACGATAGACAAGCACAACACCTACATCAAACAATGGACAACAAGATATAGCCACACGTTATCGGAACAAGATGCTAAACACAACCATGCTCTTTGCGAAAGCAAGAAAGGAGCCCAATAAATAGTGCATAGAAAGGGCTATGTTTGCAAAATGCATAATGTGACACGTGAAACAAAGCGAGAAAGAATCCCAAAAAAATAAATTTATTCATTTATTTTCTTTGAAATTCTTGCTCGTGTTGTTTGTTTTTACTCGCAATTTTCCCAATGTATTTTTGAATTTTGAACATAGTTCATTCGGTTCACCTTTCAGCAGGCAAAAATCAAAAAGGTTAAAAAAAATAAAGACTATCAAAAAAATAGGCTGATAGTAAAGCTCATTAGCGAAAGCAAAATACTTCAAAAACTAGAGCAAATTTACGATGGAGTAACAAAATTTTCCCTCTCCCAGTAGGCCGAAGAACGCTTTATTCATAATGAATCTGATGAGATTTTTCCAACAATTACATTCTCCACAAAATTGATAAAGAACTTTTGGTTAGTGAGGCTGCCAAATGGTGAATTGATGCTCTGTCCATCTGCAGATGACTATTTCTGCGATTCTTGCATGTGAGCTCAAACTCATAATTCATGATAGCAGACAAGTAGAGACAACAATCTAATTCAATATCCTCTGAATTCATCGCTGGATACGTCAACTGATTTGTTGATCTTGATTCTGACAAACATATGTTGGGAACTTGAACTTCTCTGTTTAAACAGTGACAGAGATTTGATGAGCTTCTGTTGCCGGTTTCATATCATAAACTATTGATATCGATAACAAAGATATGACAAATAGTGACAATAATTCATGATATGTGATCATCCAAGCCATGTTAGAACATCCGGAAAATACTTTGATTATAATTACTTTATGCCAATAAATATTTAAAGTGGCAAGTTCATGAAAGGTACTTCTAGAACGATCTTTTCAGTGAAATTTCCATTTTTGAGGATACAAATTTATTATTAAACAGCGCCACGTTTTGGCTTACGCATTGCTCATGAGTGATTCAACCGTGATTCGCATTAGACCCTAATGAACATGTTTTTCTGAAATCAGACTCAGCTGTGCGTGACCATTTCACTAGTTGCCATCCTGAGTCAAATATTTTTGTGGAATGGGATGTTTTGCACAGTAGTTTTGAGAATTGTCACAAACGTCTAGTCTTGAAATCTGTGTATATAAGAAATTCTGACCCTTGCCTAATGAACGATTGCAAAGGCTTTGAATTGAAATCTCTTTGACTTTAAATATTGTCCTTCATCGTTACTTTTATATTTGCAGCCAGTAGTCTGTAAATATTACTTCTATTAACATCAAGTTGTTTGCATGATCTTGATGAATATCTATGACAAGCTAATTTTACTCATTCATCGGAACACTGGTAGCTATTTTCTTAGCTTGACAGTTGAATCATGCATGAGTAAGGCGCAAGCCGAAACGTCGCGTGGTTTAATGATAAATTTGTATGCCCGAAATTGGAAATTATTCGCAAATTTCTTTGGTAATTTTCATTGCACTCCGGATACGAGGAGAAACTCCTTCATATCATTAGATCTTTTTAGTACTCTGGTCGCTCCATTTCCCGCCCACTCGATGTTTGATATTCGTTATTGATAATATTTATTTCGAGATATATTAAAAAAGCTGTTCATTGTTGAAACATTTTTGCGTTGGATCTGGATACTAGACTGGTGCGACCATAGAAATCAGACTCATCACTTTGCTTTAAGTTAGTGAGACAAGAATGGGCAAAAACGGCTTGTTGATAGTCATTTCAGCCGCTTATTCAGTCTCCCATTTAGGTCAATATCTATCTAAGAAATTGATGGTAATAAGACCTCTAGAATGGAAGTAAAGCTTCATGCAATACACAGAGGTGGCACAAAAACCGCACGCATTTTGAGACAGAGAGAAAGAGAGAAAGCATTTTATATTTCCAGTAATGAAAATCAAGGTAAGTACATATGTCAAGTTACAACAAAATCAAATGCATTCACAGTAATACAGTAAAGAAGTCACAGGTCAAAAATCATTTAATGTTATTTAGATGTGCAGACACATAAAGTTGAAATTGCCGTTGTCTGCGGGCCGTCTTTGCCATTTCAACGTAATACTGTGCAGACCGGTTAAAGCGGCATGGGATGAGTCTATGTAAAGGGTGCTCGGTGTTTTGCTCTGCGGCTACAAACAAATTGCACGCAAGTCGGAAGCGACGGCCATTTACATCCTCGAATAAGTTGCAATCGCAATCTCGTCCGTGAATGATTCGATGAGCTCGCTTGCAGAAATGACGAAGATCATCCCGTAGATGTCTTGGCAAATATACAAAAACTGCTGAGGCATAATCAAAAATAGTGGAAATAATGCTGTTACAAGTCTGCTCTAAAACTCTACGTGGTACAATCGGTCTTAGGACTCGAAGAGCGTATAGACGTGAATTGCCCTTTTTCAAAATTGAAGATATGTGATGGTTCCACTTGAGATTAGAGGAGAAAGTCACTCCCAGGAGTTTAAGGCTATCAACACTCTGAATTTGAGGGATGGCGATAGAAAACCAGGATTATTTTTCTTTGGTATCACAAGAAGCTTGGTCTTCTTCATATTCAGAGTTAGGTTGATGCTGTTACTGAGTTCCTCAATTCTCATACGAGTTTCACGCAACCTTTGAGTACATGCCCTTTTGTCGCGACCAATTGTTTCGATAATCATTGTATCATGAGCATACTTGATATAGTCAGTAGATGCCAAGTTAAAGAGATCTGCCGTGTGGAAGATAAATAGCATTGGACCCAAGATAGACCCTTGGGGCACACCACTATGGACTTTGACAGGATTGCTGACAGAGTTTCCTATTCTAACTGATTGTGATCTCCCATTCAGATACGATTGAATCCAGTAGATAAAATCAGCCGGTAGATTATGAACGGCTAATTTTTCTATCAAAATGCGGTGAGGGATAGTATCGAAAGCCCGAGTATAATCCAAGGATAAGACTGCAACACCAGTCGACTCTTCAGACTCTAGTCTCTGTGTAATGCGATCGTGTAGATGGATTAAGGCAGATGACGTCGAAGACTTTGGCCGGTATCCGAATTGATCGTCATCTATAAAATTCATCAAGGTTGGACGTATACTATTCAGAACTATTTTCTCTAGGATTTTTTCCAGAGCAGGTAGTATAGTGATAGGTATCAGGTTATTTGCATTTGGAAGATTGGACTTTGGTACTGGAGTAACTAATCCATATTTCCAAACCGACGGTACAACATGGTCAATAATGCTCTAATTATAAATGTGGCACAGAGGATTGGCTAGAAAAAGTGCTCCTTCTCTTAAGAGTCTGGGTGGAATGAAATCACAACCAATAGCTTTGTCAGTGCGTATCTTTTGCAGCATTTTATAAATTTCGAAAGGTTCACTTAATGGGCACCACGATGTTTCATTCTCAGAAATTGTAGGCCGTGAGGAATCAGGTGAGCTACTTGAATAAGCAACGAATCTTGATTCAAATGCACAATTAACGAAATTGCAACATTCCATTTCACTTGAAAACGTCGACGTGAGACTTGACAAGCTTGATTTAGTGCTCCGACCTGTTGCATCATTTTGACTTGGATGCACTCAACGGTTGAATCATTGGGTTAGAATCAGTCACGCTTGCAATTCTAATCTTTCCATTGGCCATTCATGCCGCAAGTCAGTTCCCCCGGATGTGCGGCGACCTTGATTCAATTCCCATTCTAGCAAACTTCAGATAAACAATTTATTTCACTGATGTCGATAGATCTTAATTAGAATCAATTTCCTGAAGCGAGCAACAACAGCAGACTTTTGCCGTGCAAGTTTTTATAAAAATACTTCTATACACAAACAGTCAACATTTAAAAAAGTACACAGATATGCTGCTGGCACCCTCCCATTGTCAAGCACTGGAGGTCACCATCGCGTAGGTACCGTTGTCATGACGCATGTCCACAGCATGCTATTGTTTCCATGGTTCACGTCCGTTCTAGTCCATGCTCCATTATTATTCATAAAGATTGCAGAGTGCCAGTTCGCCTGGGCATTGAAAAGAAAGATGTCCTCAGACTTGAACAATTTTTATGTCCCCAGCTGAACTGACATTCTGCAATCTTTGTGATTGATTGATATATGTATATATTTAGAATGAAAAACAATCATTGCAAAGAAATTTCAAGTAATGAGTAAATAACGAGAAGTGAAAGCGATCACAAATTCATATAAATGTAAAGTACGCGGGTCACAAATTTTGAGGTCAGGCGTAGAGGCGATTGTATAGACTTATACCTGATGGAACGAAAGAGGAATGACGACGTGTAGACCTGATACGAGGCATTATAATGTGCTTGGTATGTCAGTGAAAAGGTGGAATGCGATGATTTAGAAGATGGTCGGAACGTAGCATTGTCTGAAACACTTTCATAGACTGGTGGGACCTTCGTATCTTAATGGGAGTGAAATTACCACAAGGGCAATCACGTCCACACACAAGACGATGACAATGACGTCTGATGGTTTCCAATTTATTTGAATCGTCCTCATTAAGACCAATGAAAAGCGGACTGCAGAACTCCAAAGTGCTCACCACGAACGAATGGTACAGAGTAACAAGATCGCGTCTCGTGACGAAAATTTTCATTTTACGCAAAATGAATAACTTTTGTTTTCCTTTTTTGCACACGTTCTCAATATGAAGCCTTCATGACAAACCTTTGGTGTAAGTGATACCTAAAATTTTGGCAGAAGAAGCCATTTCCATAGTAGAGCGTAGAGGAAATGCATTTTTCTTGCCAAAGCATATCACTTGCGTTTTTTGCTTGTTTAGTTTCAAACCATTTCGAATACACCAAGAGTCAACGTGGTCAATTTCGACACTAACAAGCAGGTCGACGTTAGATTCAGTGGTGATAGGAATGAATGTCATTACATCATCAGCAAATTTAATCATGACTTCTGTTGACTGACAGGCTGACAAAGTTCTCATGTGAGTGGCAAATATATATGGCGCCAATACTGACCCCTGAGGTATCCCGGAAACAACAGCGCGAGGCGAGCTTGCAGTCGAGTCGTCAAACCTGACAATGTGGATGCGGTTTTGGAGGAAATCTCTGCACCAGGCTACAAAATACATAGGAAGACCCCGTTGATCATAGAATCTAGAAGTCTATCATGATGCAAATAATCGAACGCCTTGCACATATCGAATGATATCATAAGACCGGAATGTAAATTAGATTCGTCAAGCATTGATGTAATGTAGTCATGTGTACGAGTAAGGATATGAGAATGGAAAACGGAATAACCTGGCCTAAAACCAATCTGGGTCGGACCATAAAGGTTCATCAGATGTTCCTTCATGGTTGATATTACGCATCTTTCTAAAATTTTGGAAAATATTGGTAGCACGGAGATGGGTCGCAAATCTTATAGAGTTCGGCAGTTCGATCTTTTCGGAACTGGAGAGATGTTCGCAATTTTCCATTTTAATGGGATCTTGAGGCTTCTTATCAAAATATTTATGATGTGAGCCAACGGCAAAGCCTGGATAAACAAATGCAGAGTAGCCTGTTGTGCAGTCATTGAGCTTGCTCAACCATTTTGGATATTTTAAACTAGTTTGGGCCATTCCGAGCCGTACTGACGACCCCTTGTAGGGCGAAACGCAGCGTCTACGGCTGCCAAGGAATTGATGTGCTTAAATTGTTTAAGTCTGAGGACATCTTTCTATCCATTATTATAATATAGTGTTGGATTTCTATGAGAACGACCATCCTGAAGTGAGACTCACAGCCCAATGTACCGGATAGTGTGAATCCGTGGTATTATATTCATGTTCAAATAATCGACTGCATTGAATTTTGCTTACTGCTTTAGACTACAATGAAATATTTTAGACATGCTTCATAAATCTGTAATCTTAAATTGTAGATTAATTATCTTGTAGATTAATAATAACAATTCAGCTCAGTTTTCTCCAGCTTGCGAATCGATCACTCTTAGTTTACCAATGCATTGCACTCCGCTTAATCGGGACAAAAGCGCATTCCCTGTTTCTAGTCGCTATTTTACTAAGCAAAATTGCAAAAATCTTCGGTTTCTCAGAGTGGTCTCTTTACACTCCTGGCTAAAATGTTCAAATATATCAAGTGTTGAAACTCCCCATTACCCTAATGTATTTTCAGTGGCAAAAACCCATCTTTTTTCGCCACATGAATGTGAGAAATTATTGTGTCTCAAATTGTGAAACCTATTTTGGGCAATATGGGAAGCGTTTTCATAGCTTTCCAAGTGATAGTGATAGGTAATTTATCATATTATTCATTTTTTGTATTCATTTTATCCATGAACGTGGCGTGGCATTCCTGAAAAATGCAGCACAAAAGACGAGTTGATGGCAATTCTGCGTCAAGATCATAGCTTTTCATTCAGTGTCATCAAATATTTCAATATCTTTCTTTTATCAATTCAGACATCAAATCAAACTGCTTATAAGTGCTGGCGAAAAAGTAACATCATAGCTGTCGCCATAAATTAACCATTGATTCCATACTTCCCGTATATACTTACTTTGTTCTTAGCACAATTCGGATCTACAACAATAAACGCTCGATCCAATCAGGAGACTGTTTGTCTAAATCGTGAGATTAAGGGACTGGTACACTAGCATTCGAGAAAACTGCAATAATCAGTTATGTTTGAGTTATTTTAAAGCAATCAATAATATACATATATATATATATATATAACAATAAAATAATCCCGCTTCCAATAAAGAAAAACTAGCCGTTGAAATTGCCCGACCAGTTTCACTAGCTGCCTGCTAGCTTATCAAGGGCTACTCATTTAATGAAACAAAATTTGATACAGACTAGGGCAGAATTTCTACATACATGTAGGCATGCAAAATTATAACATAGACATGCAAAATTCTAATCACACAAAGAAATAGAGGAAATGAAGAAGATATCTCACGGAGCAGATTGTATTACAACAGCACTATGCTTAATTACGGTTAAGGGTAGGTCTAAAGATGTTCATGCACTGTTTTTCCTTTATTTCTCTGTAGGACCGATCACAATTGGCTGGTAGTTTCATGATAGGCATCACATTGAATGGAGGGTCATTGTTCTTTGAACACATAGATATACAGTATGTTTGCTTACATTCAGAACACGATAGTCCTCATTCCTTACTTGCTGACGATGAACTCGTACTCTAGCTCGTAGGCAGTCACCCGTCTGTCCGACATAGAGAGAAAGACAGCCCTTGCACTGTAAAATATACACAACATCACTGGAATTGCAATTCATGTTTTGTTTTATATAGAAAGTTTTGTTCTCATTGTTCTGTTTATAATTGAATTTTTGTCCCGTAATAATTGCTTTACAGCACTCACATCGGGGGTCTCCACATCATTATAGACTATAAAATAAGGCGCTCATATCGCCAACCACCGTCTCTTCGGAATCTTTTAGTAAATAACAATCGCATTACTATAAATGGGGTAACAAGATGTGGAGGCCCCCGATGTGAGTGCTGTAAAGCAATTATTACGGGACAAAAATTCAATTATAAACAGAACAATGAGAACAAAACTGATTGCATGATTTAGTGACGAAGATCCTACAGTTTTTAAACGACCGGTGAAGTCATCGGGTCGATCATTTGACTTTCTATCCCAAGGGCAGATATATTTTGCATTTAAATACCCGAAATTATGCCAAGCGATCTCTTCGTTCTAACCACTGCCGGGACCCTCTAAAAGAAGTTATTTGTCCTGATGATGGGTGCAAGATGTTATACGAACTGTCATTTGTCAATTGATTGACTGAATAGCTTTCCATTTCTAATTGACATGATGACAAGCGATAGCTGGCTTATCGACAAGTAGCAAACGATTACTTCGTCTTGCCCGTTGAATATTCATGATTCACCGCTATGTGAAGACGAGTTTATACAGCCCAGGCATTGGAGCGCGTCGACAGATTGTCCAAGTTATTCGTAGCACGTAGTTGTTCGAATAACTATGTGCTACAGGCAAATGACATGTTCTCACTTAATAAAAGTTAGCTTGATATGAAAAATATTGAGAAACAACATCCAATTTCATGAGACAAATAATTCCCATGCACAACCGCGCTTATGTGCAAAATATCTTTCCCTAAACAGTTGCGTTTAGGTCATGCGGGACACAAAAAGGTCGGTTATTTTCATTATAATACTCGGAGCATTACTCACACTTCGACAAAACCACCATAGCGCATTTTTAACTCAGCCTGATTTACTTGTAGCTTCATTCGGAATTCATTGCAATTCTCAATTAACTGCAGTTTCAGAAATTTTGAATCAGTGCATGCAGAAGCTGTAACTCTGTGGAGAAAGAAATTACGCATCCCGCAATGTATTAAGGCACTTCTTTGCCTCGGTGCCTATTGGCGGCAGCGGAATCAGGATTAAGCAATAAGAGGAGCTGAAGGCTCATTGAAAGTTGTACCATTGCTCACATTTTCCTGGTGTTAAAACTGACCATTTCTCGAACGGATGTGACGACTTTGAGTAGTGTAATGTCAATGCCAGCAGAAATACATTCCCTTGACGACTGCTACATGATAAATATACTCATTGACAAAATTTTTGAAACATTTACTTCTTTAACTGCTTTCTTTTTGACTGGTATATAAACATGTATGTATGATACCTTGATAATTTAGTCACAATCTCCACCAAGTCGCTAGCACAGAAAAACAACGCATGTAGCAGATTCAACTTTAATAGCGCGTGTGCCCCCCTCTAGCTCCAATACATTCCGTAATCCGAGATGGCATGGATTCACAAAGTTTCTGAATGAAGGATATTTCAAGGAGAAGCCACTGCTCTGTCAGTCTTTCAGAGAGAATCTTCAGGTACACTGGTGGAAGTGAATAGCGGTCTCTCACTCGCCGCCCAAGCTCGTCCCAGACTTGTTCAATGGGTTACAAGTCAAGTGAGCGTGCTCAAGGGTTTGAATGTTCAATCTCGTAACAGTGGCAATGACAGTCGAGGAGCGATGTGGTCTTGCGTTGTCGTCTTGGAAGACGATATTCTCCACCCTGACCACTGGGGCAACAACAGGAAGCACACTTTCATTGAGATACCTCTCTCCAGTCAACGTACCTTTGATGATGACTGCTGTCGTTCGTCCGCCATGCCAAATGCCACCCCACAGCATAACACTTCCACCATCATATCTGTCGTGTTCTTTAATACAGCATGCGGCAAAGCGTTCACCTGGAAGACGATGCACTCTGACACGACCATCATTGAAATCCAGAGTGAATCTCGATTCATCGGTCCACAAGACTTTCTGCCAGTGATGGTCATTCCATGAGCGATGGGCATCACACCAGGCAACTCGTCTTCTTCGGTACTCAAAACTCAATGGAATTACGACAGTTGGTCGTCGCGATTGAATTCCAGCTTCTCGCAATCTTCGGTAAGCCGTTCGAACGCTACAGTACGACTAGCTTTGGGACTGACACAAATCTATTCCTCTTTGCAGCTAAAACTAGACGTGCGTCTGTCCTTGCTGCAGACTTTCTTGGTCGACCAGATCCCTTCTTCTTTTTAACATCTCCTTCTGCTTTCCATCGACACCACCACCTCCAAACAACGACTCTCGATGGTTGCAGCCCCTCGGCAACACTCACACAACTTCTACCACAACGAATCATTCCAATAGTCATACCTCTGGTAAACTGATCGTGTACCATTTTATTTTACAAAAGCTGTATTTCAGTTCACGTTTATGTTCAATTTGTAAAAGCAATTGTGACAGTTGTACCGATATCAAAATTTAGACCACCATAGATCTTTCTCCATTCTCTAATGTGTTGAATGGTAATACATAGAAAGCGAGATATTGCATCATACCTGAGAAAAAAATGAAACAAACTTCAATTCAAGCCAATGATAGTTTGTTTCATTAATTATGTCAATGAGTACTGAAGCACAGAGATAAATTGCTTTGTCTGTGTTGTTTGATCAAGAAATGACATTTTTTTAGTACTGATGGTCACGCTTTGAACTAGTCCCGAGGGGCAGAAAGATCCATTTTCCATTGAACGTAATGCAAATTGGAGTCTGAATTCTCACGAAGTAGATCATTGATACCGCATTGAACGTTCACAGTCAGTCAATTTAGATCGTGAGGAGTCGAACGATGTGAATAATATTTCCATTTGATGATTTTATCACGGAGAAACATTGAGTCAAAGATACGTACCGTCCACTACTCGATAACACATTTATTCCTTTTCATGAGCCGCTTGGCTTTATCTAATAAAGCTATCCATGTCAAAAGACCCCTCTAATTTATCGTAAAGAATATCATTTCATTTCAAACGACAATTATATTCTTAATTCGCTTCATCTAGGTCACACGGATCATGCACAATTATCTTCAGAATGGTGCCGTTTGAATTCGCAAATATCTGGCGTCAAATGGCGTGCCATGAATTTTGAAGATAGGGAGCACAGGAGGTTTCCAAGCAAAATGTCATGACCAGCTGATCAACCCTAATAATCCGGCGTGTCAATGCATATTTCCACGGCCAATTTTGACCGTGTAGCAAAAACTTTATATTAAATTTTAATCATAAAATTTTAATTATGTCACTGTTGTATTTTAAAAATCACTATTGGCTCAATTAACACCCGCTATATTGAATATTTTTCATCTGCATTTGCAAAGTCCTAAAAAGAACGAAAGAATATGACATGCAGGGTAAATTGTAGCACTTAAAAGTATTCATAGTTTGCGATGCAGTTTGCTATTGCACCTTTGGCGAAGGTAACATCTACATCAAATCGATTGTCTTCAGTCTTTTGATCTTTCCCCGTAGATTGCCCAATGGAGACATTATCATTATTATCATTATTTTAACCGACTTTTAACAGTGACAAATATCAATTTTGACGCAGTTATAATTCTTCTCATGAGGATTAAACCGTGACGTTAACTATGAAAAACTCGTGTAAGAATTGAAAACTGGAAAACCTTAATTCATATTGCCTCCAATATGCATGTGAATATGAATTCATTGTCTGAAGTTTCTACACCTGCGTTTTTCATTCTATTGTCTTCTAGTATTTCTTTTATTACGATATTACATTCTTTATAACGTGAAATTGTTTTGTGCGCCAGTCAACAAATGTGACTACCACATTGTCAAACTTCCGATTTCCATTTGATGTAGCAATAAAAGATCTCCCTGAATGGGGAAAGCTCTATTATCCGTTCTTTTGATTCAACGGAATGAGACCGACAAAGATGCGTGACATATGGGCTCCGCATCTATTCAAAAGTGATTTCAAACTCGCCGATCTAGTTGATAACACGCAGATGAATTCATAGTCTTGGAAACTTTTGTCGTTCAAGATATTTGTTTTGGTGCTTACATGCGCGCATTACTTCGGATGTCCATTGTGGTCAGTGAAGTTATAGTAGGATTAATAGAAATGTGCAGAATGGAACTCTATTCATAAATAGCTGAATCCATGAGGGAAATAGAGAACAGTGGTTTCTATCAATTGATGTTTTAGGATTTATTAAGATGAATATGGGAATCCTGACCTTTGCATTCATCAAATCTGCAATATATCTATCCAACTCTTTATTTCGACGTTTTGACTAGTTTAATCGACTATTGGCGATACTCGTTCGGATTGTGGTATCAGTTTTCACTGATTCGATCATCTTGTCACGCTAATGACTGCTCAAAATTTGAATTCCACTTTTTTCCCAAAAATAAATTGATTTTTTAATATCTTTGGAAATAGATGACTTAAATAAACGATCTATTTTTATCAGTTAACGCATGAGAGCGTCTTGACCCTATTTGCCTAAGGGTTTTTCTTGTCGGTGAGGTATTAGGAGGAGGAGGAGACTTATGCCCCCCAAGATCGTCTAAAACATTAACCAATATGGCATGGCACAAATGCAATAATAGATATAATTTTTGCTGAATTCTGTAACAAAATTATCGCAAGATGTGAAAGCTGCCTTCATAGGGTAGGTATATTAGGTAGAGTGGTAACTCAGCATTTATTAAATCCCCAATGTGTAGGCCTATACACTTTCGATTTTATTAAATGAACTCAAGGGAGATGCAGGTGGTATTGTCACCAAATGTGAGATATACAAATCTTTGCAGTTTCGCAGAAATTACAACGGAATTGAGTGATCATGATTGCTATGCAGAAGGAGTGATGGTATTTCACAGATTCTCATGACAGCCTTTGAGATTTAATGTTTGCTAAATTATCAATTCGATGGGTTCCCATTGCTTTCTTGCTCAACCTCAAGGGTATAGTGTGATCATATCACAGGCAACCTGCCACTGGCAGAGCAAAATCACATAATCAAAGCCAATCATTTCAATTAACTTTAAAAGATGTAAATGGGTCCACATCACTATTCAGATTCAAGAAATAATGTATGAATTTAGCAATCGAATCATAGATGCCGGTGAAAATTGAATTAAAAACTTGAAATTTCAGCCAAGAAAGCACGAATGATATCGCGACTTTTTCATGAAGACTTCCATTATAATACAATTCATGAAATTCCCTTGATAATCAGCTTGATTTCCCCTTAGTTAGGATGCTCATTAGCAAATATTCATTCCTTTTGATATCCAACTTGTTTCATGCTACTTATGTAGGAGAGTCATCTCGGTAGTATATATATGGCAATATTTTGACTTTTTTAAAACTTCTCAAATAATTTTTTTGTACCACGGGAATGTAATTTCCAAAAAAAACTGAATCTTTTGATATGAAAATTTTCACTGTATACAGATACTTTTTTGAGTCGACACTCTACCACGTATATATCCCTACTCTATGGTTGCTGTCATATTTTTTAGAAATGCGTCTAAAATCCAAAAGCGGTCGTTGGCGAGTGAGTTGCTATAACTAATTGATAACTGATTGCTTTCTAATTTGAGCTGATTTTTCGCCAACCAACGAAATAGCGTATATTGTAGCAACATTGTATACTCAGTCTGATCGGTTAAAAAGAGACTTTTAAAATTCATGAAAGAGCAAACTAAAAAAGTATTTAATTTCCATAAATGTTGCAGCAAATATTATGAAATTATTCAAATGTTTGTTATTGTTCCAAATTATAGAATGTCAGGAGAAATTAAGCAAAACTGATATAGACCGATTCTCAAGTTTCTCATCATTATCAAAGTTAGTCTGCACTTATTTGATAGATAGATTAGACACATGTGGGTGAAGAGAAATGCAAGGAGATGAGGGAGAAAATAGAGCCTAGGCAGTAGAGGCGGATTACTAGAGAAAATAACAGTCAAAAGTAAAAGGTGACACATAAAGCGGAAATTCGCGAATTGTCGCCGGCGAACTTCGCAAGTGAATATGCCGCAAATATGATTGAACTGGTCTAAATGGCATATCCATTTTGGGTATGCTCTATCCGATGGTGATGTCAGTTTTTCAATACAAGCTGATTTTGTTGCTATAAATAGCATTTTAAAATTCAAACAATCAGTTTTTTAAATTTCGTAATTGTATCTAAATTAGCCAATAAAATTTCATGGATATTACGGAGGAGCCTATTCAAAATAAGCTCTGCCTGATGATGCTGTCAATTTACATCTTATTACTCTACTAATTACTCTTATTACATTATTATTATCATTTTTTCCCTTACAATTCTTCTCTAATTCTTCTAGTGTATTCGTACAAGTAGAAAAAATTTTGTGCTGGCATACAGATTCTTATATAAAGGTCAAATCATTGGTCCTATTGGACCCATGTGAAGTGTGGATTTTGTGGGCAGTGATTTTTTTTCTGCGACAGCGGTAATTAGTAGCCTAGGTACATGTATTACGTTATAAAGTTTTCCTTTAATTTAACCTATATTGAAGATCTGTAATTTAATTAAGATTGAATTACACATTGCTCATAACAAAGATTATTTTCATTTTATCATTCAGAAATATAAACAGACTCAATAATTATTATAGCTGCATGGTTAGACATATTTAGAATACGAAATTGGAATGAATTCATTTTTGAATGAATGACGGCTATCGGAGACAGTTTAGGGGCGCGAAGATATTCAATATGCACGAATGCAACAAAATACATGTAAGCTTACAGCAAATACAATATGTGCGAACTTTCGATGCGCGGCATTGTCAAGCCCAAAATGATATAAGCTTAGCTGATAATCACGAGTATTTCATTTTTGTGAGTATTTTGTAAGTATTCTGTGAACTGAGTGGAATTTTGATTAAAAAATCAGAACTTTATGCTCAATCATTAATATACATATATATATATATATAATCCAATTGTGATTTTCAACTCAAGAGAGTGCTCAACTATGTAGGAGCTAAATAAGCCAAGTTGTTAACAGAAAACTGCTTGAATTTCGGTACTTAAAGTCTCATGTATATTGCATGCAATCATCCGCCGAATGTGCAGTACATATCTCGCAAGCATCTTTAAAAGGAACAGTGAATAAGATTCAAAAAGTGCAAATCACGCGACGAAGCACCGACGCATTGTGCGATAGACAGCATGTATTTTTTCCGATGCCGGCACCGGAATAGGAAATGCTTGTGCGAGAACATTGTGTACGAAGCTACTATATCGAAAGAAGAAAATGCAGGCGAGGTGCCGAAGAAGTATTTTGGTATTTGTGAAGGCAGATTTAAATTACGCTATGCTAACCACAAGAAATCGCTCGTGCATGAGAAGTACAGAAATGATACGGAATTGTCGAAGGAGTACTGGAAAATCAAAGAAAGTGGCAATAATCCGATAATTAAATGGACAATCAAGAAACATTGCAAGAGTTATAATCCGGCGACGAGGAGATGTGATCTATGCCTAAGTGAAAAGTTCTTCATCATGGACAATCAAAGTGTACATTTGCTGAACAAACGTACTGAGCTAGTGTCAAACTGCCGGCATCGGAAAAAATACATGCTGTCTAGCGTATAATGCGTCGGTGCTTCGTCGCGTGATTTGCACTTTTTGAATGTTATTCACTGTTCCTTTTAAAGATGCTTGCGAGATATGTACTGCACATTCGGCTGATGATTGTATGCAATATACATGAAACTTTAAGTACCGAAATTCAAGCAGTTTTCTGTTTACAACTTGGTTTATATATATATATATATATATACAAAAAAGTGACTAAGCAAAAATGGAAATTAAATATGCTCAATAAATTCACTTAGAAGCATTATTCTATAAACCTACGGATGGTCATAACTATGTCCCGTTTAATTCCGGCCATCCTAATCATGTCATTCGTAATACTCCATACACCCTTGCGAACAGAGTAAGCAGAATAGTATCGAAATCTGAAAGAAAATTAGTACGTTCAATGAACTGAAAAATCAACTACTTGCCCTTGGCTATCCAATGCCTCTAATCAATGATTCGATATCAAAAGCAAAAAGTGAGATCACTAGGGTGAAGGAAAACCAACATTCCAGTTTAACGATTCCCTTTATTTCCACATATAACCCGAATAATCCGAAACTTTTCCGGGACGTTATTAATCCAATCTTCACTGGTCTAAAAGTGCATCCGACTTTTAGAGACTACAGAATAAGACGCACATACCGTCAGCCTCCTTCACTACTCCGGCAATTGAGAAAAAATAACAGGAAAACATTAGTGGGTGCAACAAAATGTGGTTATGGTAGATGTGAATGCTACCATTACATCATCGAAGGTGCAGTGTTTTCTTTTAAATTTGGGGACGAATTCAAACATTTTCACGTAAAAGCAAATATGAACTGCTATTCAAAAGACCTGATTTATGTTATGAGATGTCGTGGTTGTGAAGAACTTTATGTAGAGCAAACAGGAGATAGCTTGAGATCACGTGTAAGAGTCCATCGACAACAGGTAAGAGATCATAAATATCAAGTATTGCATGTAAGTAAGCATATCTCCTCTTGTTCAAAAGATAATTATCCCCCATTTTATGTCATGCCGATTTTGAAATTACCAAGTAGAAGTAACAAAATAATGCGGGAGTCGAAAGAGAAAATGTGTATGGAGATTCTGAAACCAAAATTAAATAAGGATAATTAATGAAAATAAAGAAGTTGTATACTCCCAGCAATTGCATGAAGAATATCTGTCTATTTCCTGAAATTTATCTATGTCTATACGTCTACATGTATTGATCTATGACACCAGTTATCCAATGTATTTCGCCTCTCTATTTCTTTGATAGCTTACAAGCTTTTGAATTCTATGAAATATATTTCACTTGCCCGTGACAACCCTTGGATAAAGGTGAAACCGGTTGGGCTTTAGTTTGTGTTTTTCCTTTACACTTCTAAGTGAATTTATTGATCACATATATATATATATACATATATATATATATATGCATGTATATATATATATATATATATATATATATATATATATATATATATATATATATATATATATATATATATATATATATAGTAAAAAAGGAAAAATCAACCAGTTTCACAAAATGAGGCTATATCTTGTGCCGATCGATTTCACAACCTAGCAGTTGATTTTCAAGGCACTAAATGAAACAGCACAAACAAAATAATGGAGGAATCATTATTACAGACATCACTTGTACATGGAATTACATGAATTTGACATAGCACGATGTGAAAGCTAGCCATTTAATGATGGAAGAAATCGCTTGATGAACATAGCTTCCTTCTTCCCGCGCTCAACTTTTGACCCATTAGGAGGAAGCTGATAAAAAGGTACTGCACAGAATTCATGGCCACACGCAGCAATATGGCGACTCACTTTTAAGAAAGAGTACTGTTCTCGAAAAATTTGCTGCCGATGCACGGTAATACGATGTCGAAAAACATCCCCGGTCTGACCGATATAGTACTGGCCACACTTACAACACTGCAACTTATATATCACATTAGAAGAGAGGCACGTTAAGTTCTGATTAATGTTGAAGATTTCCGTACCTGCTGCAGTTTGAAACGAGACACTTTTACCCGTGATCATAATGTCATACGTTCGGCAGCGACTTTCGTTGCAACGCTGTATGCCATTAATTGTCATTCGATTCTTCTTAGAGAGAATGGATATGAGTGATCTGGGTTGATAAAAGGACGAGCGAAACATGCAATTTTCAAAAGCATTAAGAGATGATGGCAAGGTGCAAGAGATTGGTCTTATTATATCATTGAAAATATTCGGAATGTTTTCATTATAAGTTCGAATAAACGGAATAATTACTTTGTTCACATTCTTTTTGTCTTCTTTGATAACTGGATTTTCGGCCATTTTTATAGCATTGTCAATCAACTTTAACGGATATTTCATGTTGATGAGATGAGATTTTAATTCAGAATATCTTACGCGTCTATCATCAACATTTGAAACAATTCGCTATATTCGATTTGCTAGGTTGAACGGGATGCTTCTCAGGATATGGCGTGGATGGGCTGAGTTGAACGGGACATAGTTTAAAGCGTCAGTTGGTTTGTGGTAGATGTCAGTGTGTATTGTTCTGGAGAAAAAAATTGAAAAATACTTTCACATCAAGGAAGTTTATACACTTTTTATCCAATTCTTGAGTAAATCTAATCGATGGATGTAAATCATGCAACATATTACAAAACTCATTAGGTTGGCCAAATCCGTCTCCCTAAATCAGCCAACAATCATCCAAATAACGTAGCCAAGATTGTTGAATTTCCTGGGCTGAATGGGGATAAAGTTCGTTCATTTTTACATACATTCTGTCCTCTAAGTATCCCATGACTAATGAGGCGTAGGTGGGGGCTACTTTTGTGCCCATTGCCGTACCGGATATTTGCAAAAATATGTCATCTTCAAAGGAGAAGTAATTTCTTTCCAGCACCAATTTCAATCCATCGAGAATAAACGATTTTGTAAAACGGTGTGGTATACGCTCTTTCTCTTTATCAAACCAGTATTCGACAGCCTGGTAGCCGAGATCGTGGGGTATATTTGTGTATAACGATATGACATCAAAGGTCATGAACGTAAAGCTATCATCAATTTTCTCCGGTAAATTATCTAGGAAGTGGAATACATCTCTGCAATGACTGTTAAGATGTGGTAAAATGGGCTTCAAAATTTCATCTAAAATCGCGCTAAGATGACTGGTAGGTGAAAAGCGACTGGATACAATGGGACAGAATTTCAGGTCAGGTGGAGCCACCTTAGAGATACAACCGAAATCGTCAGGATAAATATTCGATAATTTCAGATGAAATTTTGTCACATATCGATATTCTTTCTCTGTTAAACATGATTTATATTGCTTACAATGTGATATCATTTCTTTAAGGGTTGTTTGACAATTATATGCTTCAATCTTGCTATAAGTCAATTCATCTGACAGGTGGTCCTCTCTCATACGCCTGCTGTAAAATTGATAGTCTAAAACTACTAAGGCACCACTTTTGTCTGCTTCTGTAAAGTGTAAATCATTCAAAGACTTCATAAGTTTTAATGCATTTGTTTCATTTTTGGAAATATTATGCTTATTATAAGTTGCAATCTGTGATCTTTTCATAGCAGATTGAGATTGATTATCCATGAATTGCATGATGTTATCTAAATCTGCATTTAGATGGCACGAAATCCGATTTATTGCAACATAAATTAGATGCTCTATTTTCTTCTTTATCGTAAAAATAATCATGTAACCGTAAATTTCGGTAGAAATTATCCAAATTCATTTCAAGATCAGTGATATTTTTTCTAGGAGTAGGACAAAATTTAGTGCCCTTCGATAAAACTTTTTTGCAGTCATCATTTAGTTCAGCAGTTGAGAGATTAAAGACAGAGATACTTCCTAACCTAAAAAAGAGTTATTCACCATGCCATATTGATTATCATAACTATCTTGACAGACATTTCTTCTATATACATTAGGCTTAGAATCATCTTCGGAATACATGTCATTTTCAAGATTGTTGTTTAGAAAATTGTTTCGTCTGTTAAAGTTAGGCCTACTATAATTATTAGGTCTTAAGTTTTGCCTGCGCTGGTTATAT
This sequence comes from Prostheceraeus crozeri, assembly GCA_907163375.1. NCBI lineage: Eukaryota > Metazoa > Platyhelminthes > Polycladida > Euryleptidae > Prostheceraeus > Prostheceraeus crozeri. The sequence goes on from CAJQUW010005200.1 coordinate 62,635, forward strand.
TGGAAATTATCAAAACGTCTGGAGTAATTGTTGGCTCGATAGCCCATGTCATTATTTCTTCTAAATCTGTAATTCGAATTGTACCGGTACTCGTTTGTTCTGTTTAGCCTGCTAGTGTTAAATGATGGGAATTTCTCCTTACATTTTTCGGCGGACCATCTAAAGATAAAAGATGCATATCGGACTTAAAGAAATGTACTTTCTTTTCCCACAGTGACTAACTTGAATTCTCTTCCTTTTCAGTCTCATTTTTCCATTTTTCAATTTGTTCGTCGGCTCTTATGATATCATAATTTTAGTTTATCTTACATATCATATCAACATCTATAAGTTCAATAAAATCTTTCTTAAGGGAAGACCTCATGCGAAGACGGGTTACTTCATGCAATACGTCTTTGCGCATAAGTTCTTTATCTAGTTCACGTTCCATTAGTGATTCTAGGTTGTGAAATCGATCGGCACAAGATATAGCATCATTTTGTGAAACGTTGATTTTTCCTTTTTTACTATAACTTCCATTTGCGTTACACTTTTAACTTATATATATATATATTTAAAGTTCGTGAAATTTGGCAGCAAATTGTTCGATATGCAGGAATTATTAAACAAAATATCGTAGTCAATATAATTAAGCTTAGAATAACATTTTTCTAATTTTCTATAAACTAATTTTGTTTCAATGTTAGAGAGCTTAAATGCAATTCTTGCAAACCATTTTATTATAAAGCCAACGCTTCGGATGTCCACAGCATCCATCTTCAGGGCAAACTAATGAAATCATATTACAGGCTAACTTGATTAAATTCAAATCCTAGTACAATAATTATGCGAAAATCTATGAATGAGCTTGATAGCTAGATACAATATACAAATCAAACTTAATATACTAAGAGATACTAAATAACAAAAAAACAAGAAAAGGTTTTTCTACATCACTGCTAGACGCCGTGTAAGTCCTTGGTCTTGCTTATTGAGTACCGGCTCATTCTTCTTTATCAGCATTGCTTCGGCTATCTCCAGATCTTTCTTTCTTTCATATCTTGCCAGGACGATGGTGTTTTCTCTGATGATGTTGCAGTCTTTCATTATTTTATGTTCTTGTTTGAGATGTTCACTGATGGATCCTTTGTTCACATGCTGCTTGCATCTATGTGTCAGATCATTTGTTGTATATCCAATGTATGTGACACCACTACAGGTATCCATTGGGCATGAAAATTGGTACACAACATGATGTGGTACATAGATTTGACCAACTTTTGAGGTCTGTAAGGAGTTCTTGAGCTTCCTTATTTGATAAAAGCATCTCACTCTCACATGTGCTGTAGAGTCAAGTGGAATGATGTTGTTCTTCACTATTGCAGAAAGTCGTTTCTGTTCGATGTCAGCATTGGTTCCCCATTGACTATTGAAATAGAATTAAATTTTTGCTGATTTGTTCTCATTAGTTGCTTCATTTTTCCGACAATTTCTTTTTCATGTAACGGTTTATCATTGTGTCAATAAGATGATGAGGATAATTATTGTTGATAAGTATTTGCTTGAAACGGTCTACTTCTTTTGAGAAAGCTTCCCATGTTGATGAAATTCTGAATGCGCGATTGATGTACGAGTTGATAACAGACTTTTTGTATGTGAGTGGTCCAAAGCTTTTGTAGTCCAAACAAGTACCAGAACTAGTAGGTTTTCGATATACAGAAGTTTGATATCTTTCGCGTTCAACTCGGACGTATACATCAAGAAATGAGATGCCAGTGTCAGTTTGAGATTCAGAAGTGAATTTGAGACAAGAATTGCTTTGAAAGGAATTTATAATATCTTGTGGTGTAATCGATTTCTTGTGTATTGAGAAAGAGTCATCCACATATCGTCTGTAGAAAAGGATGTTTTCATAAAGGGAAGGTGTGACTTTATATTCGACAGAAGACATATAAAAATCAGCGTATGATGGTCCAAGAGGACTCTCCATTGATATTCCATCAATCTGTCTGTATGTCTGATCTTTCCATTGAAAAGGAGTCTTTGTCGTACAAAGGAGTAGAAGATGTCGCAAAATGTTACTGGGTAAGGCAATCGGTGATCGCGTTGGATGATTGCAAACACATTCCAAGATTATGTCTGTCGTCACTTCAACCGCGACATTGGTAAAAAGACTTTCAACGTCAATGGATGTCATCGTTGTATCAAAAGAAAATTTTTTCCCGGAAACTTGGCTAATAAAGTCGAACGATGAATTGCAAATAAACTGAGAAGGAAGGTAAGGCCGCAAAAGTTCAACTAAAGCTTTAGAGATGTCATGAGTAACCGTTCCAATTATAGACACAATTGGTCTAAGAGGAGGATTTTCAATGGATTTATGAATCTTCGGAAGTCCATAATGTATCCTGGCCGATAGAATCCAACTCTTTTAGTCAATCCACATTACTTTGAAGCAAATTGATGTTTATTGATGACTGAATTTATTTCTGTTTTAAGATGCTGAGTGTTGTCGCTTGAAAGTCTGATAAATTTTGATGTATCACTCACAATTGCTTCGATTTTCTCTTCATATCTATTTGTATCCAAAATAACAAAATTTCCTTCTCTATCCGTCTTTTTTATCATTATCTCTGAATTGATATTCAAGCTTTTCAGAGGCAGCTTGTCTTCCTTTGACAAAGGATCTTTAGAATGATCGTTTGTATTTGTCAAAGCAAACGATTTCAGATCAGTTTTTAGCTTTTCAGCGTGCTTGATTTTCAAGATTCCATTATTCTTTTCGGAATTGATAGATGATAAAAGCTTTCCTGCTTCAATTCCTTTCAAAAGGGGGTCGTGCTTCGATTTGAGACAGAAGCTTGGTCCCTTCTGCAGCAATCGGTCTTCATCTGCAGTTGGTTGGTAGCTAGAACAATTGATATCATTAGCGCCATCTTCTTTCTGAAACATTCTAGCACCATACAGTCCTTCAGCTTTCGCAATTGCTTCAGTTTTCTGTTTTTCGATCGCATTTTCATTTGATCTCACCATAAATTATTAATTAAGCTTAATTATATTGACTGCGATATTTCATTTAATAATTCCTATATATATATATATATATAGGACAAATATATATAAGACAAAATTAAAGTTACCAAAAATGGGCAATAAATATAAGAAAATAAGTCCAAAAGAAAACTATTAATTACTGAGGATTTATCCCGACCGGTTTACGTCCCTTCTAGGGACTTTTCAAGGGATGAATGATTTATTTTTTAAAAATTAGCATCAGAGCATTCATATACATAGAAATTGGTAAAAAATCTGTTAGTAAGGGATATACTCTCTTCTACCAGTGTATTGGTCATGGTAGGAAGATAACCTTTCCAAATACCTTGATATATATATATATATATATATATATATATATCAAAAGATGAAAAACTACCGATCTAACGCCGACATGTTTCTGCCAGTAGTCTGGCCAGACTGCTGGCAGAAACATGTCGGGTTGAGATCGGTAGTTTTTCATTTTTTGATATTCACTTACATTTGCTTTGAATTTTAATATTTACATATATATATATATATATATATATATATATATATATATATATATATATATATATATATGCAGCATTAACAGAAAGTCACTGACCTTCTGTAAGGTCAGTTTTAAGGGTTATTTTTAAAAGTACTTTTTAGAAATTTAGCGTAGCATTGATTATTGATATAAAGTTTCTGCATCATATTTACATAATATTTATGCATGAGCAATTCAAGATTGCTAACATACACATTCATCTCATCTCCCAAAATGAGTACAATTGTAATTGTGCATGTACTGTACATGTATACATGTTCATGTGTATATAAAATGTGAAAATATGAAGTTTTGATCATAGAGCAAGTATATTAGGTAGAGTGGTAATTCCGCAATTGTTAAATCCCCAATGTGTATACACTTTCGATTTTATTAAATGAACTCAGGGGAGATACAGGTGGTTATTGTCGCCAAATGTGAGATATGCAAATTTTCGCAGAAATTACAACGGAATTGAGTGATCGTGATTGTAATGCAGAAGGAATGATGGTATTTTACAGATTCTTAGTGTCATGACAGCCTTGGAGATTTAATGTTTGCTGAATGAGAAATTCGATGGGTTCTTATTACTTTCATGTTCAACCTCAAGAGAATTTTCTTAAGCGTGATCATATCACAGGCAACCTGCAACTGACAGCAAAATCACAAATCACATAATCAAAGACATTGATTTCATTTAACTTTAAAAGATGTAAATGGTTCCACATCACCATTCAGATTCTAGAAAAAAAGTATGAATTTAGCAATCGAATCATAAAATCATGCAGGTGAAAATTGAATTAAAAATATGAAATTGCAGCCAAGAAAGCACGAATGATATCGCGACTTTTTCATGAAGACTTTTATTATAATACAATTCATGAAATTCCCTTGATAATCAGCTTGATTTCCGCTTAGTTAGGATGCTTATTAGCAAATATTCATTCCTCTTGATATCCAACTTGTTTCATACTACTTATATAGGAGAGTCATCTCGGTAGTATATATATGGCAATATTTTGACTTTTTTAAAACTGCTCAAATAATTTTTTGAACCACGGAAACGTATTCTCCACAAGAAACATAATAATTTTTTGATATGAAAATTTTCACTGTATACAGATACTTTTTTGAGTCTACACTCTACCTATCTATCCCTACTCTGTGGTTTTTATGTGAATGAATGTTTAGATATGAAACCCACAGAATGATGCAAGATACATATCACCAGTGGCGTCGCGTGCTCCCAGACCACATGCCTTCGCTCGGCATTGGAATACTATTTCTATACCAGACATTTTTTATGTTATAACATTAATTTTCATAAAAGATGAATTTTTAGTAACAATTTCCCGAACATTTTTTGATGCCAAGTGAATGTGCACATGAGAAGTTGATTGCTCATGACGCCTAACCGCCTTACTCAAGGAGCTGAGATTACTGTATCCCCTCTCTGTCCAGACCACATTTTCTCGAGAAAAAAGGAGGAAGGGAAACAGTTTCTTGCGTTTTTCACGGCTGGTCAGCCACTCATGTGCTTGAACTTTGATGCATTAAAATGTCTTGTGTATTTCTTATTTCTTTCTCTGAGTACTTTCAATTTTTAAATCAGGTGTTGGCCTACCCTGCTTGACGACTGTCATCTTTTCAGTATATTCCCTTCGGACGAAAGGCGTGATTATGAGCTCATCTACAGTGCTAAACATAGCGTCACATCAATCACGCAAAAGCAAATCATGGATTCTACCGAATCTGGGTGTTCGAGTCAGATGAATTACTCTGCACTCATTGGCGAACGCTCATCATCTGATCACAGTCTTATCTGAACGTCAGTCAGCTGCTATTGTTGACGTACTGGCCTCTCCGACGAGAAACGAAGGACGGGAACAATTGGGTTGCGCTTCCCTTTCTATATTTAGGTACCGAGCCTCGATCAAGAATAACGGAGAATTTCATTGTAAAAATTGGAGAAGGCAAACCATTATGTCTATCGGGAAAGCCGACATTGGTGAGGGCGCGTGCGCTTGCTGCCTCACACACACACACACACAACTCTCTTTCGCTCCGTCTGAACACACGACTAGCATGTGTGTCTAATCGTTAGAAGAAAACAGCTGTGGTTCGTGAACGCGCAGCAAAACTGTTCACTCTAAGGTTGAGCGTCTGATTTTGAGACGGACAGCTACCACGAGAAGCTATCGAATTTAAATGAAAAGAATGAATGATGATACTTTTCATTTTTATAAATGTTGGTAAATTATTATTTAGGATGCGCCGAAGGCCTCACAGGTACGGAGAAGACGCCACTGCATATCACCATTCGAAAGATAGCATTCGGTATGTAGCATAACCCTGTCTTTATAGCGAATAAGGCATTAGAACGAGACATTTGTAAAGATAGAAAAATGCAATAATACATTAAAAGAAATCATTTACGCTCAATGTCATTCATGAGCAATTACAGAAATCCCGATCAATAAACATTGCCGGAAGAATCCCTAGAATGGAGTTATTGATGCACAAGAAGGTAAACTAGATAAATGGCATGCGGATCATCAACTAATTGTGACGCAAGCAAATAAAAGGGGTTGGAATAAATGCACAAAATTTTTTGATTCATGCTAGTTTTGAAAATATCAAGGTGATGTCAAAGCAGGCGTACATGCATACCTCATGAATCATAGTATGCTGAAATTTAGGCAAATACTCTTAGGTCGAATTAATTTCAGAAAATCATCTTTTCAAATACATGTATATTGTGATATTTCCCGTTATTTTGACCATGTGCAAATTGGGATGTAATAATTATCCTATCATGTTTTGTATAATTACAGGCTTTGGACTTCAAGAGTGACATCTAAGCTTTGGTTAATGAAACAGTGATTTCAATAATGACGTTCTGACTTCAAATAGAGAAAAGCGGAATTCAAGAGGGAATTAACAACATTGGTGGTGGTTCACTTCATCGACAGGTGGATGATATTTACTCAAGAGTATCATGCATCCATAGTTATCTCTCGGAGACCTAAGGGGGGTCCAGTGCACCCCGGAGCCACATTTTTCTATTTCATTTTTTACGCTGACGATATATCAACCACTCATGCCCATACAAAATCATCATTTCTGACAGTGAATCTGCATGTTATTTCATTTCAATTGAATCAGTAGAAGTATGCCAGATAGGCCAAGCGTGTAGGTCTCAGAGTGTGTAGAAATTCCATCACAAAATTTTTGTAATTAGATGAAAAATGATTTCGAACATGTCCACGATGGTGTATAAAGAGTGAAAGTCATTTATTCATTGTTTGCATCATGCTCGTAGATGTGCAATGTGTTGGAAGATCGCAAAATGTGAATATTTTGCTTTCGCACATTATCTCGCCTGACTGGTTGGCCTATATGAACAACTCGACATAAATCGATGCTATCGTTATATTCATAGTTGAGCACCAAAAACTGATTGATGACAAACTTTTCACAGCAGTAATGATAAGTTTGAGATCTCCACAGCTGTTTTTGGTTCTAGAAGTACAGCAATTTTGACTCATTTTAGGTCTATTTCTGATAGCTTTGGATAAACTTGAAGGAATGTACAAATGGAAAGGATTAGCTGCATGAATTAAATCAATTTCATCAAAATCAACTATCTGAGGCTTTATGGTGACACAAAATATCGTAAAGCCGCCTCCTAGTACAAATGATGCTGTACTAAATGTGGTTGACTTACAAAAACACCATATTTTCGCACGTGTTTACTGAGAAGGCTGAAAGTCACTCAAGGGATTCGTTATACCAACCTGCTACACGCAAACATCATTGTTTTACTTAAAATCAACTTTCCTAATGTTTTGATATAGATTTAAGCAGGTAAACTACGAATATGTTAAAGGGGTCCACTGGACCCCCCTCAGGTCTCAGAGGGTCTGAAAAAGCTCAGGTCTCTGAGGGTTAAAGCTATATATTAACTCAATAATTCATAAACATCAAGCTATGATGTCTTTGAGACTTATCAGGTACTCCAATATCTTCTGACTCTGGACATAGACGTTGATGAAACGACCTGTCGATGAAATGACAGTGTCGACGAAAAGATCTGTCGATGAAATGATTCAAATCCATGATATCTACGTGTCGATGGAATGACCCTGTCGATGAAATGAACCACAGTCATAGCATTTGTCCAAGACATCACAACGTCATGACTAAAAGTCTGTTTGTCTGAGATGATTTCACTTTGTCGATAATGTATGCGCTATGTATTCCATGAATTGATAAAATCTCACATGATCCTTTGCCTGTCCTTATTGAATTCCAAAACTTGTAATTGTAATAACCGGCGAAGCGGTGGGATCACCAAAAATATTCCTCCTTTATGATTTAGTGCATTTATTTCCTGAATGCACATCAAGTAGACTTCAATATAGTATAAAACACTCAGCAGAATTTTATTTTAGAGCGCATGGTATTTTAAAATTACACTGACGATAATTGACTTGGGGTTGTCAACAAATATTAGACACGATGCTGTCAATTGTCATGATTATCACTCTGAAAGGAATCAATTCTTGACTGAACATTCTTGTTATAGACTCTACGGCAGCGTAAAGAACAGGGAATTTTCGGCGAAGTTTAGGAGCGATAATATTGCACATTAACCGCATTACCGACTTAGCTGTCGGAAATACTTCGTTTTATTGAAGCCACATTTTCCAATTAAGAGCTCGAAATTACATTCTGTGGCATGAATACAGGATCCCAGTGTTTCACGCATCGTGTTAATGGACCTGTTCATTGCACCATCATGATATTAATGTTGCATGATTGAAAATGAGATATAAGGCAACAGCCTCCTGAAAGGACCATCAATTTAGCTATCTGCTCATAGAATTCATTTCATTTCAATTTCATTTAGGCTTCAGTTTTGAATTTAAAATCGACCTCACACCTATGGAAACTGTCTGATTAATTATTGACAGAGAGATGTCATTGATTAATTCATAAGGTCTATTGATCTAGGATATCGGGGCTGTCCCGTCGTTAGCCAAATGGAACCTTACTGACGCCTCATTTAACTGTCATTAAACGGATGCCGTCCATAGTGAACTCGTAAAAAGTGGCATTGATTAATGGGACCTTAATGAAAAAAGAATATTTAAATAATAATAATAATAATAATATGTGTTTATTTCTCTTTTGAATGAAAATCGGAAGATGCTTGAAGACATACATAGAAAATTGGTAAGATAGTTCAACAATCCAATAAGAAATAATACAAGTATAGAAATAAATCAGCGGCGCAGATGAGAATTATACAGTTTACAGGTACAGATGACAAAAGTTTTGCTACATCGAGTTGATCGTACATCAGGTAGTATGAAGCGACCAGACTGAGAAACACAGGGCAACAGATCATGAAGAATGTGATCATCTTTCATAATATTCTTCAGAAATTTCTCGGTCAAAAATCCCCGGCGACTCATCAAAGTGGCAAAGCAGCCTTCTTCACATTGAGCACCACAGATCATCCTGTGAAACCGACGTTGTACACGCTCCAGTCTCAATGAGTCTGTATTAGACATGCATACAAAGAGCGGACAGCAGTATTCAAATATAGAACGCACGTAAGCGCAATACACTTGTTGTAAGTCACGAACAGATAGGCACGGTTTCAGGATACGAATAGCATACAAGCGCTGTGAACCAATCCGGATGATATTATTGACGTGATCGGACCATGTGCATTTGGAGTTGAAAGTAACTCCAAGAATTTTGAGAGTTGCGACCAATGGAATCTCTTCTGGTAAGTTGACATTTTCCTTAAAGTTTCGCTTGCGGATCAGTAAAGCTTTGCATTTGTTCATATTTATGGATAAATCCATCTCTCTAGACCAACGGAGGATATTTTCATGTTCCAGTTTGATGTGATCATTGGCAGTAGACGAATATATCGGAAAACATAGTGTAGTATCATCTGCATACTTGACTATTTGGCAGTGATCGCTCAGCGAAGAAAAGGTTGCGGTTGTGGCAGCGAAGAGGAAGGGACCGAGAATTGAACCCTGAGGTATTCCAGAGGACACCTTTACTTCACTACTTTTAGCTGTACCAAATGAGACGTACTGCGTTCTATCAGTCAGATAACTTGCAATCCATTTTACAATTCTTTCGGGAAAGTCACAAGACATAAGTCGGTTCATTATCAGATCTGTTCTTAACTTGTCAAAAGCCTTAGTGTAAAATTACCAATGCCCCTTGTGTACTCAGACTATCAAGATGTTTAGTGATGTTGTCATTCAAACTGATAAGAGCACACTGGGTAGAGGACTTAGCTCTGAAACCGTACTGAGCTTTGTCGTAACAATCAATTAAGCGATGATTCAGATTTTTGACGACTATTTTCTCCAAGATCTTGGCAGGGAAACGCAAAACACTGATAGGGCGAATGTCATTGAGAGAAGGTGACGAACATTTCGGAACAGGGCATATTGATGCTGATTTCCATATAAGCGGGACAACACTACTTTCAAGAGACGCTTGATAAAGCCTACAAAGAGGTGCCGCCAGAGATAACGCGGCATGCTTATAAAGCGATATTGGTAAATCAGGAGACGCCTTGTTGGAAGGGCTTCTGATGATCATATCGTAGACAACCATAGGACTTACATTTATACTGATTGTATTATTCGAAAAATAGGCACTCGTATTCACAGTTTGTATAGTTTCAGGAAGAAATGCAGAGGAAAGGGCATGATTGATTGAATCAACACCATCCTCGACACAGGAGTACTCAGACATCAGTGACATAATTGGACTAGACACCTTTGTTCCAACGTGCATGTTAACAGCCTTCCACAAATCTACTGACCCCATCTTCTTCGTCCAGGAAACTTTTGACTTAGCGATTTCGCTTTGAACCTTCATTTTCAAATAATTGTACATAGGAAAATTTCAATTTCGAAAGGCGTTCCATCTTTTGTTGATTAAGTCTTTGATAATAGGCGTAATCCACGGTTTATCTTTCTCAGTGAAACGGACCAATGATGTAGGAATGGTTTGAGATGCAACATTTTCAGTAATATCATGAAGAAGACGGCATTTTTCATCTAGGGTTATTCCCTCATCATCAACAAATGACCAGTCGATGTGTTGCATCAACATTGCGAAGCTGTCCATGTTTGATTTTCTGAGGTCGTATACCTTACGAATTACTTCTAAATGGTTTTCAGACTTTATTATTGGAGTAGCAAGAAGTGAAACGTTAGCAACTTTTGATCTATCGAAAGGAGTAAACTCAGTCACTTTATAATACGGCGCTAAATCTTCAGTAAAAAGTATGTAATCTAGCTCAGCAGAACCATAAGTTGGTCTTTTATACGTATTGACGAGACCAAAAGAACTGTGTAAATCCTCAAGATTGAAACGATTAAAGTCCCCACACATGATGACGTCAAAGTTGGGAAAATCATTCAGAATGGTGTCAAGACAGTTTGTTACAAAGTCCTTTATAGCATTGGCATCACGAGTGGCGCATAGTGGAGGAATATACATGGCGAGAAGAATTACATTTGATGCAGTTAAAATGAGAAATACCAACTCTATCCCACATGGAGGGGGGAAGTATCGACGTTTGAATGGTATACAGTTCCTGATCCAAATTGCTACGCCGCCTCCGATTCGATTTTGACGATCATCGCGAATACAAGCTAATCCATCGATTAAGACAATACCAAGATCATGCTCTTCGGATGATAACCATGTTTCTGAACAAACAAAAATATCTATACCCTTCATCAGTAAAGTCGTACGCACTTCATCAATCTTTGTCACCACAGAGCGAGCATTTGAACACAGGATTTTCGGATAGTGTTTTATAGGCGCCAAGGATTTGGGTTGGGATAAAAGTTTCAATGAAAATCCAATTTCGCGTTAGTTCGGTGAATTACTCTCCCATATTGTATAATGACATCCTCGCTCCTACTCCTCCTTTGACGCAACTCATCTCTCAATTCTTTGTTTCTTTTTCTTTGCATTTCAGTCAAATCTGGATTAATAAATACCCTGTTATAAGGCGGGTGGTGTCGCAAATATTGTGATCTGCGCAATATCTCGTATTTCGAATGTGTGCTTGAGCACTGAATCCGAAGAAGTCTCGATTTACCGGGAATGAGCTGGCCAATTCGCTTGGTCGATGTTACATCAAAACTCTGAACACCTATACCCAGAAAAATACTTTTCAGCTTCTCATAATCACTGGCAGCCCTAGCTTCAAGAGAGCCACTGTCATCCTCTAATAAACCAGCGACTATCAAATTCATGCGTCTATCATGTCGCTGCATCACTTCACTAACGACATTCTCTTCGACTTTATCCGTTAAATAAGTTGGATCAGTAAGAGCTTTCAGGTTTTTTAGATCATCTAACTCTGTCTGCAAATTTTCACATTTGCTCTCAAGCAACTTTTGGTTCTCCAAAATTGAAGACATTTTGTTCTCAAACTGATGCAAGAAACTGACAAGCTTTGAATCCAGAATGTCCTCCAAATCAGCTCTGGTAATAACAGATGAATCGCTTGGCTTTGCCTGCACCGTATAAATGGCATCTTTTAAAGCAGACAACAGTTGCTCTTTGGTAAGTTTGCTAATAACGGTAATACGTTGTGTGAAGTGGTTGTGTCTCGTCCTCGCTCCGGTCAGTGTATCAGTTTGTTGGTGCTCGTCGGCCATTTTGAGCAGTGTTTGATATCATTCGCATCCTATAAGGCTCGTCAATACCATCGTTCTCATTCTGTGTGGATCCTACGACGTGTTTCCTCGATATTCGGGATTTATTCTCCGCCGTTGATCAGTGTTCACTTCTTCTTCTTTGCAAGCTGTCAGTGTGCGTCGAGAAGCTGATCTGGTTATCGGACATCCCACGCCGGCGTTTTCATTAGTTCCGGATTCTGATTAAAAATTTTCATCTGAAGTGCGTCAGTCAGCGTAGTGTAGTGACAAGCTGTTGTGGTTAACGATTCCGGTGCTCCGAGTTCGAAGCCGCCGTCGATTTCCTATCTTTTGCGAATTTTGTTAAAATTTCTTTCGGCATGAGTATCAAGGAAACTCGATCTAATTCTGTGCTACTTGTTGAGTTGAAAACTGTCATCGATGAAGAGCATAATGAAAATCGGGATTTTATTCATACGCTCATTTCAGGCTTCAAAACTTAAATTATGAATGCCGTGAAACATGAATTTTCTCAAACTAATGCTCGCATTGATATACTTTTCAGGCGTATAGATGTCTTTGAGAGATCATTGACCGATATTAAATCTGTACAAGAGAAACAAGAAACGAAGATTTGCAATTTGAAGCAAATTATACATTCTGAAGATAGATTTTCGAGCAGAGAAACTATTTTGGAAGTACTTCATGAAATTGAAGCTCGGGAGTATCGCAGAAATAATTTAATAATTTCTGGTTTGAAGGAATGCGATAATGGTACATATGAACAAAGACAAGCGCATGATCGCGAGCAGTGCCTTAAAGTTTTTGGTTGTCTTGACATTCAAGGTGAAGTATATCACGAAATGAAGCGACTGGCAAACCTCTTGCCGGCTTCAACAGGCCAATAAAAGTCTGTTGCAAAGATGATGGAATAAAGAAGCAGATTCTCAAAGCATCAAAATCATTGAAGAATTCAGTATTCTCGAATGTTTACATTAACATTGATAGAACTCCTCTACAACAAGAAATTTTCAGAGCTCTCCGCCGAGAATTTTCTGCTCGTCGTGAAAATGGTGAGGATGTCATCATTTTCCGAAATCGTGTTTGCTTGAGACACGGTGCGCCCGAAAGTTTTTGGGAAAGAAAAATCTCCATGTCTGAAAACAATTTTTTCTTGATCTGGAGGGTCATAGGGATCTATTAAAGTCAATTTTAAAATATTCTGTAGAGGGCTTTTTTTGAAATCGCAAATTTAATTTTTTTTTAATTTCAAATTCAAAATTCAAATTTTGCAACTACGAAAAAAATCTCCGGGTTCAACATCGATGTCATGTCAAACATTATTGCTATTGAGACTAAATAATGTAATTTTCAGAACATTCTGTAGAGGGCTTTCTCTTTTACAGCAAGCTTTCAAAAAAATTCAAATTTCGAAATTTATAATTCAAATTTTCAATTATTTAAGAAATCTCTGTGTAAAAAAGTGACGTCACATTAATCACTTGTGCTCAAACAAACGATGTTATATTAATCACATTAATCTATCGACAGCGGTCTTCATGTCAAAGCTTCGCGCATAAATAAGCTTTAATTAATTAGCTGATGACAGTGACACAGATGCGTATTACTGTACTTTGTATGTGTTGCATTCTCAGATCGTTTGTTATCATCGATTCAGATGTTTATTTTGATGGAAAGGTCAAAGCTCAGTGCAGATGTTTTCTTATCAATTGATTGCGTCCTTCACAGCAATGTGCTGAACCACTCAAAGCTCGCGCGCATGAACACAGTTCATCGCAGACAGACAATGGCATATCGCACTCCAGCCGCCAATCTGGCGCCAGCATTTAATTCGGTCACCACTTTGTTGACTAATTCACTTCATTGATTGAGAATGCCGCACACAGGTAGGACGCATGAAGAGAATAGATCTTGCATTTGTCTATTACAGTCCGTTTCATAAAAAGTGGATCATCCTAAAATTTGACTAAATAAAACATAAGTATGATACAGAAAGCATTTTTCATGTTATTTCATGTCCCTAATATATTTAAATGTCCTTATATAACCTGATAAGCTATGATACAGTAACGGTTCTCAAGAAGCTAATATTTTGTGGCCCTACCCTTATTGTCAATGACATTACCAATTCGTCCAGGCATTGATTCGATGATATCTTTGATTTTTGACTGATCTAACTTTCTCCACTCTCTTTTTAACAGTGACGTAAGTTGTGATACGCCATCTGTAGGTAGCAGTGAACGACGAACGTTACGTTTTAGAATACCCCATACATTTTCTATGGGATTCAGATCAGGAGAACGAGCTGGCCAAGATAATGTCCTAAGCCTTAATTGAGACTTGCATAAGTTGACTCTACTACTCCTGTGACACGTAGCATTATCATCCATAAATAGCCAAGTCGATGGATCACCAAGTTGATCTGTCATTTGGCCAATGTTCATTCGTAAAACATTCACATAGCGTTCAGAATTCATGGTTCCTTGCTGTACTTTTTAATTCATGGTAGTTTGTTGTTCTAGCAAGGCTGACACTTTGCCTTTTGTGAATGCGATCTCGTTATTGTTCATTTGTGCTTTGTATTGTTTTTAACCGGTAAGAGATAGATTTCTAGCTGAAAGCAATCAGGAGTGCTGCCAACACCACCGCAACGAAGTCAGGAAGCTATGGAACATGAAGTCCAGTTAATCACATGTAGCAGTTACATTATTGTTGATGAATAATGGTGCTATACTGGCTCTGATTGACCGATTTTCTTTATTTTTGTTTTGCTTGATAGCTTTTGGCTTGTAGAACAACATATTACATAACAAAGGAAACAAATGTAATTTTATAAGAGTGAGGTATGATTTTGTGTAACATTGCTAAATGAAGATCAAATTATCTACTACTTTTTTTATCTATAACAGGAAAACAACTCAATATTCATGCTTGAAATTTCCAACAATGATATTAGTAATCACAACTGACATATCTTCCAAATTTCAGAGAAATTCGTTCAAGTTTGGCGGAGTTAGACAAAGTTGAAGTTAAGGCGATGTATAAGGGTGATCCATTTTTTATGAAACAATCTGTATGTTTCAATAAGAGCAAGGATATCAGAATTTTAAATGATAACAACTATAACCTAATTGAACAATATGTCTTCACAGGATTTGACAGAGATGATCTGAGGCTTCCGAATGGAATTTGCGGGACGTGCAGGTTAGCGGTACAGGATCCCTCGGAAAATTCGACAGTCTGGAAAAGTTGAATATTTTTGACTTTGCCGTAGTAGGCTCGCAGCCTCTTCTTACGCGCAACACGGCTCATGCACGTGGTCTTTCGGTTGCTCAATGCGCTTGTACTGTTTGCGAAATTTCTCGTTCTAATTTTCCGAAACTAGGAGGGAATTTTCGTGGTGGATCAGCAAAACGACATCGTGGTAGACCTTCGGCATGTGGTCAACCATCGTCCATTAGCAAGCCGCTTGCCATTTTCGTCTGTTCGAAATGTCTCTCTGTTATAGGAAAGGGTAAAGACCATCAATGCACCTTAACCTCTCGAGCAGAAAATATCAGCCGGTTCATAGCAGAATCTGATTCTCACTCAACAGCTGAGCATGTTGCAGGATCGATTTTGAAGGACAAATCTTCCTCCACTGCAGGATCAGGAAATATCAAGCTGTCCCATCTGACTGGCGGGAGATCCCTTGAAGTTGCTGTCAGTCCCAGTAGGGCTTCTTCCTCTCTGACTCTTTTCACTCACGAGTCCATGTCTGATCTTCAAACTGACTTGAGCTTAAGTGATCGTGAGATTGTGAAAATTGGAAAACATGTTCGCCATTCAGCAGGCCGCAAAATCATTGAATCCCACTTGAAAGCTCATCTGAAAGTGAAGAATCATCGAATGGATGATCTATTCGAAGCCAAGTTTATCGATTTTGTGAAGCTAGAGAAAAATGTTGTTGTTGAACAGACGGGACGATGGACAGTAATTTGCAAAGATGTGAATGCATTGATAAACAGAATAATCGAAATACGAGTTTATGAAGCTACATTGATTCGACTTGGCATTGACGGAGGAGGGGGATTTTTCAAAATTTGTCTTTCGGTATTTTCTCTGGATAATCAAGGAGATACGTCTTCACATTTCAAAGATTCAGGAGTGAAGCGCATTTTCATTCTCGCCATCGCTCCTTCGATTCAAGAGAATTTCTGCAATCTGCAGAAGATCTGGCTTAGCTTAGGTTTGCACTCAATTGAAAGAAATTTTGTGATCGCAGCTGATCTGAAGTTGCGCAATATTATCGTTGGACTAATGGCTCATGGATCACAGTACCCCTGTGCATGGTGTGAGGCTAGCAAGAGTAGTCTTCATTTGAAAGGAGAAATAAGAACCTTTGAGAATGTACAGCAGCATTTTTGTCAGTGGGTGGATAGTGGGAGAAATCTGCGGAATGCAAAGGACTTTTTCAATGTCTCTCATCCATCTCTGATAAAAGCAGGTGGACCCGGATCGACAACTCCTGTCTTCTCTGTAATACCACCGCCGGAGCTGCACTTATTGTTAGGCCCGATGAACTCTATGTATAAGGGCCTGCTCTCGGTGTGGCCGGAAGCTACTATGTGGCTGAAGACTTGCAATGTCGAGAGGGAAGAAATCCATGGCGGCAGTTTTTCTGGCAATTCATGCAAAGTTTTGCTGGCAAGGATTGATGCACTTCAGGCCATGTGTCCCCTCAGTGCCCTTCCATATGTTTCTGCCTTCAGGAGCTTCAGTAAAGTAAGTGAATTCATTTCTTAAGAAAAGTTGAGATTGAGTCTACTTAAGCATATCACAACATTGTCATTTGTCTTTCAGGTTGTCAGTCACTGCTTTGGAAACCATCTGCATCCGGACTTCAGAAAATCCATCGCCGAATTTCGAGCCAACTACATGGATCTAAACATCAGCGTAACCCCGAAAGTTCACGCAGTATTCTATCACGTTGAAGACTTCTGTGCCAGCGTGAATGATGGACTGGGCCCGTGGTCCGAGCAGTCCAGTGAGTCGGTTCATCATGACTTTGGAGTGTTGTGGCAGGATTTTAAGGTGAAATCGATTGATCACCCTAATTACAAAACAAAACTGTCATGTGTGTGTGCCTACAACAGCAGGCATTTGTGAGAAATAAAAAAACTACGTTTGATTACAAGATGAGTTTTTATTTGACAGTACTTTGATAACATGATGGGACGAAGTACAGTAATACGCATCTGTGTCACTGTCATCAGCTAATTAATTGAAGCTTATTTAAGCGCGAAGCTTTGACATGTAGACCGCTGTCGATAGATTAATATGATTAATATAACATCGTTTGTTTGACCCAAAGATTTATGTAGTAATTGAAAAATGAACTTAGAATTTGAAATATGAAAATTTTGAATATGTTGTTAAAAAGAAAGCCCCCTACAGAATATTATGAAATTTGCACAAGCCGGTCTCAACGGCATTCATGTTTCCTATAATATCAGGTGTGTACCTGGAGATTTCTTCGTAATTGCGAAAATTACATTTTGAATTCAAAATTCAAAAAAAATTAAATTAACGATTTTTTTAAAAAAGCCCTCTACAGAAGAATTCAAAAGTTGTACTAACATGTCTCAATGGCATCTATGATTGATATGACATCGATTTTGAGCCTGGAGATTTTTTCGTAGCTGCAAAATTTGACTTTTGAATTTGAAATTTAAAAAAAAATTGAATTTGCGATTTTAAAAAAAGCCCTCTGCAGAATATTTTAAAATTTGCTT
The DNA here is from genome assembly GCA_907163375.1 of Prostheceraeus crozeri. Lineage (NCBI taxonomy): Eukaryota > Metazoa > Platyhelminthes > Polycladida > Euryleptidae > Prostheceraeus > Prostheceraeus crozeri. The sequence goes on from CAJQUW010005200.1 coordinate 80,676, forward strand.
TAATAGGTCTCTATGACCCCCCAGGCTAAGAAAAAATCGGTTTCAGACTTCGAGATTTTTTTACCCCAAAAACTTCTCTCGGGCGCACCGTGGAGAGAGGAGGTGAAAAATTTTCAGTAAATATTTTATCTGGTCGCGGTTTGTCTGATGATGTGCGTTTTCGATCGGTAATGCTATTGAATGCTCGATCGGTTGTTAGAAAGATAGATGAGTTATCCGTCTTGATAAAAGTGAAGAGGCCTACCATCATAATCGTTACGGAAAGCTGGTTGCACTCAGGGATACCAGATGAAGTTTTGCATCTATCTGGCTACATCTTGCATCGGGAAGATCGCATTGAACGCAAGGGAGGTGGAGTGTGTGTATGGATACATGTAAATTATAAAGCAAATCGTGTGATAACCTGCATTAAGGCACCTTCCCAAATTGAAAGTATCTGGTTTGATCTTCTTGATCTGGATCTGCTATTGCTTTCTTTCTACATTCCTCCAAATTGGCCTGCGAGTGTTCATGAAGATATAAATGAATATATTGTGACATCAATGGACGAAATTCTTTGTCATGCTCCACATAAGACAATGCTGCTCTGCGGTGATTTTAATGATTGGAATACCATGATTTTCAAAACATCAATTCAATTGTGAGGAGATTGTCAAAGCCCCAACCAGAGGAAACTCTCATCTTGATCAGATTTGGGTCACTGAAAATCTTTTTGATGAACATGAGATTGAGGTGGAAGTCGGCGCTCCCTTGAAATCTTCTGATCATGGTAGTGTATTCTTATCACCTCGATCACCAGCGTCCAACAAGTCATCCATGCTGTCAATGCGTGAAGTATATGATTTTAGAGCGTCACATATTTCTGACTTCCTTAATTGCATTCAACAGATTGATTTCAGTGAGATATATAATGCAGGAACTATTGATAAAAAGTGCGAGATGTTTTATGATTACATTAAGACCGCAATTTCTTGTATACTGAGGAAAATTATCATGCTAACATCAAACGATAAGCCCTGGATGACACCAGTCCTCAAGTCTCTCATCAACGACAGATGGGAAGCATTTCGGACGAGAAACTGGCCACTATTTAACCACCTGAAATCTAAGGTCAAATCTGAAATTGAGAAGAGCAAAAAGCTATGGAGAAAAAAGTGCCTGAATTCCAATAAAAATATCTGGGCGATAGTGAACAATGTTCGTGGAAAACCCGCGACAAATACAGGGTCAGTTGCATCAAATAATGAAGAAATCTGCAAGAAAATTGTATCACTGTCTGACATCTTTCTCAATAACATGAACTCGAGCCTTGATGCAGACCTATCATCGATTTGTAACTCTGATTGGTGTTGCTCATTCACCTCTGAGCAGGTTTACAACTTACTGTCTACCGTAGATGATCGAAAATCGAATGGTTCCGATGACTTTCCAATAAGACTTCTTCGTGAAAGTGCTCATCTAATTTCTCCTGTGTTGTGTCACATCTACAATTTTTCTGTCAAAGCGCGGACTTTCCCTTCTTGCTGGAAAATCGCTTTAATTTCACCGGTCCCAAAGTGTTCAAGGCCTACCTTAACTGATTACCGTCCCATTTCAGTTCTTCCCGTATTGTGCAAAATATTTGAGCGTCTTATTCTTCAAGCTACGAAACAGGATCTGTTAGCCTTGTACGGAAATCACCAACACGCTTTTCGCCCTAGCGGTTCAACTACAAGTGCATTGATAGAAATCCATGATACTGTGACGTAGTTTATGGACGAAAATCCAGTGAAAGCTGTGGGTCTTACTTGTCTTGATTTGACTAAGGCATTCGATTTGATTCAACATAATAGACTTCTCAATAACTTCATTTTCAGAGGAATCAATCACGGCTTCATTTTATGGTTGAAATCATATTTTGAAAATAGAGTTCAACGGGTGAAGATGGATAGTATGGTTGGCCCTTTAGTTGCAGTAAATCCGGTGTGCCTCAAGGTAGTATACTTGCACCTTATATTTTCGCTGCTTTCTTTGGTTCTCTGCAAATTTCTTTTGACGATTCTAAGTTGATAAAATACGCGGATGACGCTACTTTGGTCGAAGCAATACGCTCACATCATTCTGCCGTTAATTCTGACTGTTTGCTCATGTTTAAGTCTTGGATCGATGAAAACTGTATGCGTGTGAATTATGTGAAAAGTAAGCAGATTCCGTTTACTTGCTCTTTCGATGCACCAATACCACTGTATCCGGACATTCAGTTGGTCTCCAATTTAAAGTTGCTTGGAGTGACATGGAGTGATGACTTATCCTGGGATGCCCACTTTTCCTCTGTATGTGCTACCGCCGCAAAAAGATTGTATATCATTCGCTGTTTAAGAACTTTGCTACCTCCTAACAAACTGCCTGAAATCTATAAGTCTCTGGTTCTGTCTGTTCTGACCTATACTTCGCCGCTCTTCTGCAATAGGTCCCATAACGTAAACTCTATGCTTAGAAAGATTCAGAAAAGAGCTCATCACATTATATGTTCATTTGGTTGTAAATGTAGTGTCATGCCTAATCTTGATGACATACTAATGCAAAGAGCACTTTCCTTTTTATCGAAATGTCAGCATGAGTCTCATCCTTTATGTTATTGTGTTCCTGAGCGTTTACCGCATACTAAACATTACAGACTTCCAGAAGCTCGTACTTACCGTAGAGCAAACTCATTTTTCTTTTATGCGGCTCGTATGTCTAATGCAGTCTGTTGATCACTTATGATTCTACAATTATGTAATCAACATTTGGTTGAAATGATCAAATCTACATTTTCTTTGTGATTTCTAACTTTGTATAATCTGATTTTCATTTTTTCGCAAAATATAAACACTTTCTACTACTAAATAATCTGACCCTGTGACATACGCTTGACATTTTCAAATTTCATTGGAGTTTTGGTCGCCATAGCACTTATCGCAAAATGTTAAAAGTAAAGAATCTACTCAGAGGTAGATTCGAACACACGACGTTGAGCGTCAAGACAGCACCGAAGCACAACACCGTGCCAGTCGATGATAGCAGCACTACAAAAGTTCTTGATATTTGGAATCTCCGATCATCAATAGAATAGCGTGTCTTTGTTCAGCTTATTTCGGTTGACTGATTTTACAAGTGACCAAATGCAGTCACGCCAGGCTCAACACGCTGTGAAGGCGGGCACGTAGAACAATAAATGATAGAAACACAATAGAAATCCTGCAGCAGCCACGCACGTACAGTGTCGAAGATCGACGGAATGATCACAACTCGACGAGAAACCAGCAAATTTTCAAATAATCAGCTCTACCACACAAACCAAGGAGATCCAAGAATCAGAGAGCACATAAACAGACAGACGACTCAACGACGATCAAAATGATATCTGGTTTTCCAACAGACGCTGTCATAGTCCCAAGAAACCACAGCCGATAGAGATGAACCGACAGAGACACAGACAAGACCAACCGCCGCGCAGCCGAAACATGAATTTGAGGAGGATAAGAAAGGAGGGTAAGAACTTCATGAACGTATATCTGACAGGCATATCGAGCAAGAGTTATCGATGTTATTGAACATGTTTCATTGAATTAAGTCTCTTAAACGCACAACACGAATTTCCATCACGAACGTGTACAAGCCACCCGGTTGTCATCTCTACACTGATTATCTCCCACGATACCCTCAACCTTGTGTCTATGCTGGTGACTTCAATTGTCACAGCACTACTTGGGGATACAGCGCAAGCAATCGAATGGAAAAGCTCTCGAAGACTTGGCTTCGACTACTGACGTTTCTCTCCTGCATGACCCGAAGCAACCTTGCATCTTCCGTTCTGCACGTTGGGGCACATCAACAAACCCCGACCTCGCGTTCGCGAACCTCTGCTAAAGATCTGCTCACCGACAGGTTCTCGACCCGTTTCCCAGATCACAACATAGGCCATCGCTCATTTCCAACGCGGCTACTATTCAGTCGGTACCAACACGCCATGTCAAGCGCTGGAACTTTCGCAAAGCCGATTGGGCCAAGTTCGGAAATTTACTCGACCTTAAAGTCAAAGACCTACCATGTCCCTCTGATAATCTGGATGCCGCATACTCAACTTGGTGCAACGCCATCCTATCCGCTGCCAAAGCTTCTATTCGACGTGGTTTTCGCGAAAACCTGATTCCTACATGGGACAACGAGTGTCAATGCTACTACGATGCTTTCATCAGGGCCGCCCCGGGACATGATGCCAACATCAAGGCCATTGAACTCAGCAAAGTTCTCGACACTAAAAGACACAAACGTTGGGAATCGGACACTTCATCCATTGACTCTACCCACTCCAATCGGCGTGCATGGCAAACATTCAATCGTTTGACCGGCCGCGCCAAAAAGTCCCCGTTGTGTCCAATCAGTGTCAATACCATAGCAAGCAAACTCATCGCCAGTGGTCGTCACCGCAATGCAGACAAAATTGATTAAGCGTGAAGTCAACGATCAAATTGCTATTCTGAGATCAAACGTGTAGCGAGAAGAACGTCCTTTCAGAGGACTTAAGCACTACTGAACTCTCGTCTGCCATTGCCCTCCTCAAAAATGGCAAACCACACGGTCCTGATCTCATCGCTCCGGAATTCATCATCCACTGTGGTGCTGCTATGTTGGAATGGCTGCGTCAATTCTTCTCTTACTGCCTGAGGAGCCTTCGCATACCAAAGATCTGGCGCCGGGCGTTTCAGCCATCCTTAAACCAAACAAGCCTCCTGACGACCCCAATAGCAACCGGCCTATATCACTCCTATGCGTGTCTTTTAAGATCCTTGAACGCCTGCTCCTCGCGCGCCTCAATCCAATTATTGATCCCCAGCTACCAGAGGAACAAGCCGGTTTTCGTCGTGGCCGCTCAATGACTGATCAAATCACTCTCCTGACCGATGATGTCAACTCTTGCTCCGACACTTTTTAACGTGTATATCAGCGACTTGCCGGACACATCCGCGAAACGGTGCGGTTACGCGAATGATTAAGCTCCACTGACCGCTCAAACCACCTGGAATGATGCCGACCGAATTTTAAATGTAGATATGACAACCATATCTGAATACCTGAAGCACTGGCGACTCATTTTGAGTGTCGCGAAAATTTCAGTTACAGCGTTCCACCTTAACAACCGAGACACTCTACGTAGGTTGCAAGTCTCAGTCAGCGGAACTCTCCTACCGAACAATCCGAATCCAGTGTACCTTGGAGTGACTCTGGATCGCTCGCTAACGTACAGGCAGCACATCGAAAAACTCCGCAGGAAGATAAACACAAGAAACGGTCTACTCCGCTGTCTCGCCGTATCCAGTTGCGGCGCGTCTGCATCCACCTTAAGAACCGGTGCATTGGCTCTCGTTTACAGCGCCGCCGACTACGCTTCACTGGTATGGTGCCGTAGTAGCCATACTCAAAAGCTCGACAGCGCCATCAATGACACCATGCGCATCATCACTGGGTGCCTTCGTCCGACGCCAACGACATTCCTGCCCGTCCTGTCAGATATCGAACCCACAGATATCCGTCGAGAGATACGTGCTGCAAAGCTGGTGTCTACAGCAGAGACAACCCCAGATCACATCCTCCATTAACGTGTGTCCACCTCTACCTCCATCGGCCAACAGAGACTGAAATCGCGCAATTCCTTCTCCAGCCACGCCTCACGCTTGTCCACGGTGTCCTTCGAACCCGCCCTCGTGTGGAACGATTGTGTCCTCAATGGTCCGCCTCTCCTGCGATCTGCTTGTCCAGACCCCCTTTCGCGTCTGCCACCCGGCTCCGATCTACCTCGCAAACACTAGGTGCTATTGAACCGTCTCCGTTCTGGAGTAGCTCGCACCTCAGAGCACCCGGCGTCGAGCTTTAGCATTGCGACCCGAGAGAATTGTCACTTTGTGCATAGATATCCGTCATTGTGTGACTCCGGACTGATTTTCCAACGTGGATAAAATAATTGACAGCTGCAACCCAGATATCTGATGGTTCTGCTAACCTAGTTATGCGCTCATACTTGCTTATGCTGTGAAGAATGCTACGTCATCACCATCATCTGTTTCATCGCTATTTATAGCATCAGCTGTTTTGCGCTATCGCACCTTCTCAATGTTGAGTCGTTCTGCTCTAAACTTGGCCTCTGTGACTTTTCCCCTACACCGCATTCATGTCTTCGCCTCCTTTGTGCTACACGCGTGAACAACTCCTTTATCTTCGCACCTCGGCTCCTCTCAGCATTCCACGTGTTATGAAACGAAAGTTGTGGTTCCTTCATTTACTGCGAACACGAAGCCATGACGCATGCCCCATGCCCACGGGCATTCAGCCAGCTTTTGGAAACTTAAAAAACACTCATAACTGTGCTTTTCCGCCCATTGCCCCTCCGATCACACAGCCTGCAAATCGCCCTGATCGACACATCAAGCCACACCACCAGTCTCTGACGCTTGGACTTCTTAACGTGCGTTCCCTCACTAGCAAGGTGGATGATGTAACCGCATTACTACGCGAACGCTCCATTCATGTTCTCTTCCTAGTCGAGACTTGGCATGAATCGGATTCTGTCAGTCTGCAACTCCTGTGCGCTGCCGGCCTGACAGTGCTTGATCGCCCACGTCCTAGAAAGCGCACGGATTCTCTCTATAGCAACCACGGCGGCATAGCCGTGCTATCTTTCCTCAGCACTGTGAAGATCGCCAGACTGACCTCTCCCACTCCGGTGACCTTTGAATCTCTCTGCGTCAGACTTTCATGTAAATCCGCATCAGCCGTCATCATCTGTATATATCGAACTGGCCCTGTCACATCGCAGTTATTCACCGAACTCTCCAACATTCGCGAGACTTACATTGTCTCCAATGAGCCCTTGTTCATCGCGGGTGACCTCAACATTCATGTTGAAAAGCCTGATGACCCCCATTCGAAGAATCTTCTCGGCCTGTTCCAAGCATACGGTCTAGAATGCCGTGTAACTGGCCCTACCCATAATCACGGAGGAACTCTCGACATCATTGCATCAAGATGCGACTTACCATCACCTGAGGTTGTTGTTGATGATCCTGGACTATCTGATCACTGTCTTGTCACGTGGACAACATCTCTCCCCCGACCTCTACCTGTCTATCGCACCATCATTTCACGCCCATGGACGTCTTTGAACAATCAAAATCTACGCACAATTCTCTCCAGTTCCAGCCTTAATGTTCGTCCATCCTCACCTCCAACATCTGACATTGACTACCTCGCAGAACTTTACGACTATGAGATCACCAGTGCCCTTGACTCCGAAATTCCCATGAGATCTGTGCGTTGCCGTTCGCGAGCTTCGGACCCCTGGTTCGATGATGACTGCAAGAGAGTGAAACGACATGCCAGACGTCTTGAGAGACGAGTCAAACGTCTCATCATCAGCTATCCTGCTTCAGCTCAGCTTGCTTCTGATGAGCTAAAAGCTGTCCGTCTATCATACAAGAAACCTACTATTCAAAAGCAGGAGACTTTCTGTAAGGCCAAGACAGAATGTGAGAAAGGCAATCCTCGATTGATGTGGAAATCTATCAACTCCCTCATGGGTCGCCTCCACGCCAACCCTGGTGTGAACATCTCAGCCGACTTATTCCATCAGCACATCGTCGAGAAAGTACAGTGCATTCACGACAGGACTCTGAATCAACCACCTCCTAATTTCTCTCAGGCTCCATCTGACTGCTCCTTCAGTGTTTTTCAGCTCCTCACCGTTCATGATATCACACTAGCGATAGCTTCACTTCCCAACAAGCACAATTCCCGTGACTGCCTGCCCACTGATCTCCTCAAGTGCAACATTGACATCCTGGCACCGTTCATTACCATTCTTTTCAACATGTCCCTTACATGTGGGACATTTCCCCGTCTCCAGAAGGAAGCTGTCATCAATCCAGTTCTTAAGAAAGGTAACCTCGATTCCTCTGAAGTATCTTCTTACAGACAGATTTCAAGTTATGTACCCTCTCAAAAGTTCTCGAGCACATTGTCACCCGTCGGCTTCTACGTCATCTCAGCGATCATAGCCTTCTCCCGAGTCTCCAATCAGCTTATCGTTCCTTTCACTCGACTGAAACAGCCCTCCTCAAAGTATCCTCCGACATTTTGTTAGCCATGGATAATGGCGACCTATCCCTCATTGCTCTCCTCGACCTCAGTTCTGCATTTGAATCAGTCCACCATGATATACTTATCCGTCGCCTCGAAGTCTCGTTTGGCCTGCATGGACAGGTCCTTTCCTGGTTCGCATCATTTATTACGGATCGATCCTATTCTGCAGTGTGTGACTCCTCCACTTCATCTCCAGTTTCATCGTCTCATGGGGTCCCTCAAGGCTACGTGCTTGGCCCTATCTTGTTTCTCCTGTACACGTCTGACCTTCCCAATATCATCACATCTCATGGTCTTTCCTACCATATGTATGCTAATGATATCCAAATCTACGGCTCCTGTCATCCATCCCAGATCCACGTCCTCTCCAACAAGATGTCCAACTTCTTATCTGCTGTTCACGACTGGCTAGCGAGCAATCGTCTTTTGCTTAACGCCAGTAAGACTGAAATCATGTGGCTCACCTCTAAAAGACATTGTTCCACAGTCTCCTATTATTATCGGACAACAAGACTCCATCACTCCGACTAACAAAATCCGCAATCTCGGGGTCATTCTTGATCCCTGTCTGTCCATGCAACACCACATTTCTAGCACGGTCTCCAAATGTTTTGGTGCACTTCGCCAGCTTCGCTCACTCCGTCGCTTCCTTCCTCTACCGGTTTTAAACACTCTCATGGTTTCCCTCGTTCATTCCCGCCTCGATTTTTGCTCCAGTCTACTTTATGGCCTACCAGACAATTCCCTCTTCAAGTTCCAATCAATTCTTAATGCAGGTGCGCGAATTCTGTTCAATACCAGCTCCCGCGACCACGTGATCCCTCTACTACGATCCCTTCAGTGGTTACCGATTCGCTATAGGATTACCTATCGCCTAGCAGTTTCCGCCTTCAAATGCATTCGCGGTTCAGCTCCTTCCTACATGTGCTCCATGCTTCAATCTGTGTCCTGCAATCCCACATGATGTAATCTCCGATCCGCTTCCAATGATGACCTGTTGATCAGTCGGAGCTCGTGCCTTTCCGATTGCGGCTGCTCGTATCTGGAATAACCTGCCGACAAGCCTTAAGACAACTTCATCCATTTCATCCTTCAAGAGACACCTGAAGGTTGAACTCCTGCGCATTACCAACTTATCTTGAGCTTTGCTCCTTCTTCTGCTTCCCTTGTCCTGTTGACCCTTAATCTTTGACTTTTGATGACTGTTTCACTGTAGAAAGTGCCCTTGAAGTCTTCGGACATAAATGTCACTTGAATCAGTTCGCATAAAAAAAATTTTTATATATATATATTAAAATAAAATAAAGCAATCAATTCACAACATGTTTCTGCATTTATTCTAATGCCTTCATCAGGTGCTAACAGAATTAACATAAAATCAAGCTTTTATATGACAAGATGATTATGAGTAAAATTTACAAGCGATGGCATGGAATGATATGACAACAGGACAATTAACAATAAAATCAGATGAAATGACAAATTTACAAAGACTGCTATGTACATGATGACGTGACCAAACGAGCTATTTACAAATTAAATGCCAGTCGATTAGAACCTCCTCGATCATTCATGAGTGCATCAGTACTGGTACTCTTAATAAGAATTGATTCCAAAAGATGAGGGTTATTATTAACCGTAGAGATAATCGTAAAACCGTCTTTCTTTGGTGGATGGACGTGCATACTGACTTCTGTCGGAGTAGGATACGCTTTGAGATGTTCATTAATGCGAATAATGAAATGACGAATGAAACTGCCAATGTAGCATTTATCACAATGTTCACAACTATATTTGTATACAATATATGATCTCAATTCGTCATTTATCTTATCTTTGTTGGGAAAAAATTGAGAAGTTTTCAGGGTTGTAAAAATAACCCTCACACGTACGGTCTCTGGTAGAAATTTATTTATGTCTCTGATGTGGCGATTTAGATTGCTTTCTTTGTCAGCAATGAAAGGGAAACTCCAATTCACGGTTGTAGTATCGCTTTCATTTTCATTTTTGTCGCTTGAACTTTGTTGATCTCTGCAATTTTTCTCGACTTTTGCCTGGACGCCATCAATGACTCCGTCGAAGAACCCGTTCTCCCGAAGAATAGAACGGATGATCTCCACGGACTCATGATAACACTCAGGAGAAGAAGATACCGCTCTGGCACGGTAAAGCAAGGATTTCATGGCTGCCAAGCAATAGTGCTTTGGAGCGTAAGCGCAATTGGGAGTATATACTCCAGTATTCGTCTCTTTTAAATGCCAACCTGTATCAAAAGAATTGTCATTCCGAATGATCTTGGTGTCAAGAAAAATGAGAGAAGTTTGCTCTTCTTGTTCCATCGTAAACTGAATATTGCTATGAAGCCTGTTAATGAACTCAAAAAATTGTGTTATGTTAGACGAAAGATCAAAAATCACAAAAATGTCATCGACATACCGTTTGTAGAATCTAGGGCTATGCGGACACATTCTTGTAAGCGAGACTCAATTAAATTCATCGCAAAAGCTGACATTGTTGGAGCGAGGCATGAGCCCATGGACAGCCCGTCATTTTGCACATAGAGCTCACCGTCGAAGCTGAATAGAATATTCGTACATGCCATCTTTAAAAGATGTCGAAGAGCATCTTTTCTAACTGGAATGTCATCATCGCTCAGTAAAGTCAAAATATGGTCAATGGTGTCATCGATCGGGACATTCGTATAAAGATTTTTGACATCAAAGCTCACCAATCTGCAGTCTCCAGAGTTCTGCGTCTTCATAAGATCGACGAATTCAAATGTGTCTTTGATGCCGTAATCTTTAGGAATGATTGGCTTCAAGATATTGTCAATCCATTTGGCTAAGCGAGAATGATAAGCGTTGATAGAATTGATAGGTTTGATTCATCGATAGAATTGGACGATATGGCGGGTCATTTCGATCATTATGGACTTTCGTCAAGCCGTATAAGCGAGCTGGCTGCAAACCAACTGACTTAACGGTTTTAAAAATGCTATCAGAAATGTTACCTTTCGTTTTGAGCGCGGACAACTTTCTCGTAAATCTCTCCTCCTCTAAAATGAAAGGATCTTTCTTTGAACGAGGACAATAATCGTGTTTTTGAATTATCCTGACTTCATCAAAAATTCTTTCATTTTTTATGTGTAAGTACTACGCTTGTCAATTACGATGCCATTTCCTTTTTGGAAATGTTGAGATGCTTACGAGTGGCTAGTTGACGAAGAACTTTCAGTTTGCGAGCCCAGTTTTGAGCCAACTTTTGGCGGGAAAAATAGGCTTTAAAAGTTGATCTGAATTTATGCTTCAACGAATTGGTCATTTCTTCGTTTGTTAGAAGACAGACTCGGCGTGAGCTTTCTCTCTATTGATGTTAACTTTCACATTGGGCCAAGTCATCGAAAATCCTAGACTGAGAATTTCCTCTTTGGAAAGTTTCTCGTCCGAAAGATTTATGATGGAGGTTGAAGTGGGCTTTTTGTGCATTGCCTTTATGCTGACTATTAATCAGAGAATTCAGTTTCTTCTCATGAGTGGTACGGATCATGTGCTCCACTTTCTTGAGATGATGTCTCATGATAGCTTCACATATGATTTTATCATCGCGGTCGAGAGACTCAAGAACAAGAGAAAAAGACTGATCTATTTTTTTGAAATCTGCCTTGGCTTTTTGATGAGCTTTTTGAGAGATTTGAACTGAGTTTTACGTAAGAGGAATTTACAATTTTTCAAATTCACTGGCACTGAAAACTGTAAAAACTTTGGTATAACCTGAGCACTGATGCAAGACTGAAGAAACGTTACTTTGTGGTGGGCACTGGTATGCTTCTTATCGACTTTGGTCAATGTCTCTGAGAATTGTCGAGTCTTTGGCGGCAGGATTGTCTTCACAGCTTGGTAGGCGAGTGTTCCCAAACTCATTGGACAACTTCTCACCGGAAGACTTCCACGATCTGACGCTTTTTGTTCCCGATGAGTGAAGAAGTGGAATGTGACAGAGTCCATGAGATTTATGTGACTGTAATGACAGAGATTTACTTTCAGAATCAGCTGATCCAAGATTGAATACTCGTTTTGGTTTTACCTACATAAAGAAAGAAAGAAAAAGAAAACAAGCGTATATTTTTTCATCAACAAAAATCGATCAATATCAAAGTAATTTCATGAAATACTTTATTAAAACAGAATAACAGCTCTCTGAAGTACAAAGCATATCATCCGTTTATTTTTTTATATTATTTTTTTATCATTTTTACATGCATGTTTATTGCTTATTGCCATTGAAGATGGTTGGTATCAGGGATGCGGAGTCCTATCACTTTGATAGGGCTCCGACTCCGACTCTGACTCCGGGGGTTGATAGGAATCCGGTTTTTTATAGGTATCCGACTCCGACTCCGGGTGGCAAGTATGTAAGCCTAGTTTTTTTAAAGAAAACTGGTAACCTGCATCATAGATCATTATAGGCTCACCTGAATCTATTTTTAGTGATAATTGCTGTGTCAATATTCAATCATTTTCAATGAAAGTTTATAAACTATACACCACTTATAAGTCTCTTTAAGCTGGGTGCACATGACCCGACTTCTCCCACTGATGTGTTACCTAATGCAGGAAAGTCCCCCCCATCCTTCTCCAAAAAATATGAGTGCACTTTCGATTTTAATATGCGTTTTGGACACGATTGACGTTAAGCTAAAAGGTAATGTTCTCAAGCAAACTAGTATTTTACTTCTGTCTCCGATGTGACCTTTGGTGCGTAGATGTGATAGAGGCGAGGAAGGTTCGTCTTCTCTACTAAATCACCGAGTGAAAATGCAATCCTTTTTCACTATCACGGTTAATTTTTTCAACAATACAAGCTTTGCATGCACTGCTGTCTCTGTACTTTTGTTTGACGGAGAAAGTTGACATCAAGACCGTGACAGCTATATGCACGAGGATAGATAATTTGTTCGTATTCATTTGATACGACTCCAACTCCGCATCCCTGGTTGGTATACTGTGACGTGTAGTGTGTCAATCTGCATATAGCTAAATGCATGTTCATATCCTAAGTTAAATTGGACCATGTGCTAAAGTTTTCGTCCCGGACCGTCCAGGCCCACGGGCATTCGCATAGACCCCTCACAGTGGCCATTCTTATAAATTCGTCCATTGTCATCTGTGTTTCGAATAACATTGTAACTAATGGAAGACTTATTAATTCATTACTGAGATTCTGTCACTATCATATATCAAGATCAAAAACATTTCACATCACAAGGTTTAGATCAATGCCGATTTGTCCGCACCTCTTGTATTTTTTCTCTCCTCAGTATTTGCTCTTATAGCTGCATCCATTGCTCAGCGAGAGACTCTCTCGATCCCTGGACAATTTTGCTTTCACTTCATCCGCACGCCTTTTATCAACCGAGCGAATACGCATTAATTCGCGAAATTAGCAGTTTGTTGTATACGACTTTCTTCATTAATTGTTTCGATGTCCTGCTTCAGAATATAAAGCTTATTAACGTCATTTATGAATGAAATCTATGATGTCTGAATGGAAAACGAAGTCATGCATCCTTTACTACGATAACAATAAATTTAACGATTTTCTATGTTGTGATGTCAGGATGCGTCAAAATGACACCATGAATTCCTGTTACACGCGAACATCAGAAAAAATAGTGGAAGTTTATGCGCCTTCTCCGCTTAATGACAGTTTGACGTACAGAATTAGTTTGTTTAACCATATCACTTTGCTAGAAGTGCCAACTGATTCAAAACGATGCCACATGCAGGAACTTACTAAGTTGGCAAAAATTTCAATGCCTTACAGAGATAGGAAAAATAGTCGGGCGTCGCTTTCGGATTGCTCTGAATTCCTTCAAAATGTTCCGATCGCCACGATTCCTTCAGATTCGAAGAATTCATATCATTGCGTAAAAGTTTCCTCGATAATGTTGGTCCTTCAGACAATCACTAAAAAAGTTAGCAGGCGCTCACAAACTTCTCTGTAGAACTTGATGTCGTCTGTGTCTCTTTGCTGTGTAATCCGGTTGATAACAGTCACTGAAACTTCGAACCACAGAATTAGACCGGTCGTCTCTTCCTCTGTTTGACTAGAAGGGAAGCATTGGAACATGTAACGTTATTGAAATGGCACAATCTGCTGACTAAATACCATAGCAATCGAACAATGAGCAGTCAGTTCAACATTAAACACGCCAAATTGTGCAAAGTTTCAGTGACTGTTATCAACCGGATCGCAGAGCAAAGTGACACAGACGACGTCAAGTTCTACAGAGAAGTTTGTGAACGTTTTTTCGTGCGCCTGCTAACTTTTTTTAAAATGATCGGAGGGCCCAACATTATCGAGAAAACTTTTGCGCAATGATCTGAATTCTTTGACTCTGAAGGAATCGTGGCGATCGGAGCATTTTGAAGGAATTCAGAGCAATCCGCAAGCGACGCACGACTATTTTTCATATCTCTGTAAGGTATTAAAAATTTCTTTTTGCCCACTTATTAAGTTCCTGTATGTGCCATTTGTTTGAATCAGTTTGCACTTCTAGCAGAGTGATGCGATTAAACAATCTAATTCTGTGCTTCGAACAATTTGGCGTGTTTCCTGTTGAACTGGCTGCTTATTGTTCGATTTCTGTGGTAGTACATCAGCAGATTGAGCCATTTCATAGGCATTACATGTTCCAATGCTTCCTTTCAATTCGAACCATAGAAAATGACAACAATAAAACCTCTAGAATGGAAATTAAGCTTCATGCAATACACAATAACGGCACATAAATCGCACGCATTTTCACTTAGATGCAACTGCCAACGTCTGTATGATTGGGTTAGAATCAGTCACATGTGTAAATCGAAGCTTTTAATTGGTTCATGCCCCAACTTAGTTCCCCCGGATGTGCCACGACCTTGAGTCAGTTTCCATTCTAGCCAACTTCAGATAAACAGTTTATTTCTATGATTCGAACAGAAGAAGAGGCGACCTGTCTAATTCTGTGGTTAGATGAAAGCATTCTAGAAGACAGTTAAAAGTGAGTTTCTTTGAACATCAGAAGTGCAGATCTTTTAAGGGTTGTTTAACACATGCGACGTTTTGCCGCACGGTTGTCGCAAAAATTTGGAATTAGGTTTTCATATTGGCCTTCAATTTCTGCGACTGCCAATCATCTGACAAACCATTTCGATCTCTTGATTTCATCAGACATAGAAAGTGGATGTGTCATAGCCTATTGGAGAAGGGCATGAACCAAAATTACTCTGAAAGCAGGCTTCATTTCTATTTGTTCTTGTTTTCATCGAAATCAGTGGGAAATTTGCTATCAGAATATCTAACATTTATTACATTGTTCGCTATAATATTCAAAATCAGCATAAAACATGCATATTTCAGCTATTTTGTCTCGCGGCCTGCTCTATGTAATAGACATGTAAGCTCATTTGATAGACATAGAAATCTCAACAGGCCATTCAGTTCATCGATAAAAGTGGTCGATTGCGTCATCTGTTTATGGCACAATTCAACAAATTTTCACGATGCGGCCACTTTCATCATATCAATAAGAAACATAGAAGTAGATCTGAAGTTGACTAGAATGGAAATTGACTCAAGGTCGCGACACATTCGGGGAACTAAGTTGGGGTATGGATCACCAATGTAAAGCTTAAAATTGTACATGTGACTGATACTAACCCAATGATAATGTCGCTGACAAGTGTATCTAAGTGAAAATGCGTGCGATTTTTGTACCACTATTGTGACTTCCATTCTAGAGGTTTTATTGTTGTCAATTTCTGTGACAAGAGAAGTAGAAACTTTCGCAATCTACTGTATGTTATGAAAATATTTCTTTCCATGGTGGAAGCCATGCGAGTCGTCAACTTCGTCATATTCTGGGAATAATTGTGGTGTGTGAATCATCAAAATCCGAGCACTGACGGCTGACAACGAAGTCAAAATGTAAATTGGTGACATGGGCTGACTTAAGTCATCGTCGATTGCACTCGCATGGAAGGCACTATTGTGTGACGCATCCGGAGGTCAATAACCTCAACACTTTCGAACTTCAAATGTATTATTTGTGATAAAATTGGTTCTACTGAATGAGATTGAGGAATTGGGAATGCGCTATTAATCACCGCAACATACTACACTCAAAAATGTTCTCAGATTGTCACTGTGTCCTAGATGGCTATTCGGTCAAAACTCAAAATCGCGCGATTTCCAGAGGAATTCTTGCGACAATATTGGCCGCTTTTAAAACGCGCGACATGTGTGAGAGGCTCCATAAGCTGCAATGTTACCGTGTCATCCGCGCGACTATGCTATTGTTTTCCATGGACATTGCTTTTCAGTTGTCTCTATTGTCCATTGTTCCAAGGAAAGGGGATTGCGAGGGCAAGAGTTTCTCTCCATGGTAGACGCCGTGAGCGTCATCAACTTCTTCACATTCTGGGGATTGGTGTGTGAATCACCAAAATCTGACCACTGACGGCGTTTATGACTGACTTCAGTCATTGTCGTTTGTACGCCCATTGGCAAATTGATTGATTGATTGATTGATTGATTTTCACGAAGTTCGAGAACATCAGCATTTCGGAAATCAAAGATATTATTCCAGATAAAATCGGTTCTACTTAGGGAAAATTAGCAATTCGGAATACGCTTTTATCGCCATATCATGCTGAACTCAGAAATGTTCTTAGTTTAACATGATGTCAAAGATCATTGGTGGGCCGAAAACCAAAATCGGCAAAATGAAAACGCGCGACATACGTGAAAAGCTCCTTAGGCTGTAATGTTAAACAAACACCCGCGCGACTTCCGCGCATGTGTGAAACACCCCTTAGTTCAGTGAGTTATTCTGAAACACTTGCTGAATATTTTGATAAACAATGCTATGATAACGCTAGGTAAGCATTCAGTTGAAAACTCTACATTGCATTGGTTTGATGGCAATGTCAAAGCACTCCTTTTGCCAGAAATAATTGTATACCATATAATACCAATAGAAATAATTTATTCTGAAGTCAGACAATACAGTCGAGCAAATATTCCTATCAGTGGGGATAAATAAAATGAAGACATTATGATCACTTTCTTACAAGATGGCGAATAGTCAAGAAGCCGACTAATATTCCGCTGCTGTTCTATCGCGGTCCTTTTATAAATGTGGAACGCATCACTTCGAAGAACAGTGCATTCTTTGATGAGGAACTCATCGACGTTCGACTGACCGAATGTAGTGGCACGAGATACATTCTGCAAGAGTTTCCGCGGATACTCTCCTCGAATTTCATTTCAAACCAGCAGCTGCAGCAGCATTTGGTGGTAACTGGGAAATAGAGTTGACTCACATTGGCATTTTGACCTACCGGATTTTCCCTGCGATTGGTGCGACAGAAGGCACCCTCCTGAATACCACACCACTTCAAAGCTTCGATTTGGATAAACTTATAGGTTGATGCAAGGAAATTAGAGTCGTAATGTTTCAGAGCCACCTCGATTGTTTTTGGTTTGCTTACCCGGGAATCGAACGAAATGACTACCGGCATCATCACCAAAAACAAACTGATCAATTGTCAGACCTAGGTCGTCAAAGAGACCAAAGACCAAGCGCCTTGCTGGTGTAGAAGTCGACGGCAAACGGCAACCCTCGGCTGGTTTTCGTAGAAAACACATTTGAACACCATGATTGCTTCCGCCATCAGTAATAACAGGGTCCGCCCGATTCTTGCAGATTCGGATTCTATTGCTCGTCAGTTCTTGCATTCTTGAGTCAATGCATCGTCGTAGATAGTGAAGCTCCTTGTTGCTTTGATTCAAAAACTTTCAGCCAGGGTGACTACAGTCGTCCCTCTGGTAGCGCATGACGCCATACATTGATGCCAGTGGGTAATCCTTCCCATCTTCACAGCGAATTTCATAGACAAAATGAGACAAAACATGAATTAGGAGATCAACGCCCACACCTGGCAAAATAGAAAGATCTGGATATTGGCACTCATCGGAAGTCAAAGTTCTTGCAGCCACTCATTCTTCGTACAGCCTAAGGTCAAAAGCGTTTGCTCTTCGGTTGTTCTCGGGGACCGCCCTCTGCACATTAGTCTCAATTTATTGTGTACTCGCAAAGCTAAATCGTTCCACTTACAATAAATTGTTTTCAAATGAATACCAATGATCATTTTATAGAGGCCATGAATAGTGTTTATTAAATTAATGTCAAGAATACATTCAGCCTTCAAACACTACACTTTTGCTCCTATTTATATATTGCTTTAAAGTTGTCGTCCAAAATGCACTGAGTAAACAATGAAGTTGTCCTATATAACGCTTCATTTGCTTAACGGTCCTTAAACGTTTCGTATTCATGATGTGTGACTTCTTCTTCTTCCTGTTCCAGCTAGTTAGCCGAGTCGGGGCCTGTGTCATCCTTCTCCAACGTCTTCTGCCGTGGGCATCTCTCTCCTCAAGTCTAATTTTGGTCAAATCTTGCTCAATATGATTGCACTAGGACAGACGGACGTCCTCTCCCTCGGTTCCTTTCACCTCCATTTTCTTCACCACTTTAATAGGATTGTCGACTTCCATCCGTACAAGGTGTTCATGCCACCTCAAGCGTGCTGCTCTTATTTTGTCGCAGATGCTGGCCACTCCAAGCTCCCTGCGGATCTGTTTGCTCGTCAGTCAGTTTCTTTATGCAACACCCCTAATCCATCTCAGCAGCTTCATTTCTGTTGTCTCCAGCATCATTGCAGGCACTGGTCACCCGACGGTCTTGTAGATCTCTACTTTCAACTCCCTTGGCATCCTCTTGGGCTTTCCGCATCAACCATGGAATAGATGTTAAGCAAGGACTGCTTAACATTCTTGATTTGCTTGACATTCTAAATTTTGTTGACTGCAGCCAGCAGCTCGCTTTGAAACTTTTCAAAAAAGCTCTATTTTGTGAAAATCATATCTTAAATGATAGTGTTCCCAATCTGTCTTCACACAGTGGACGTTTATTGCTGCCTCATGTACGAACAATGCGTAGACAAAGTGGCTCTACATTTTCGTGTTCTTTTCTGTATAATGAATCAGCAAGTGATGCACAGTGTTTGCAGTTATTATTTCTGCTAATTTGTGCGAACCTCCTACGATTCTCATTTCGAAGTCCTGTTTTTCTATAAACGTTTATTTTATTCCTGTGCACTATGACTGTTTACTTCTCTCCAATCATTCCAAGAAGCTTTATCTCTGTCCTTCACTGCCAACTCTGAGCCTCCTGTTTCACACAATGTCACCCCCAGGTATTTGAAAGCCTCAACTTGCTTTAGCTCCTGTCTTTACCCAATTTTCAAACAAGATCAGTGCTTCCTAGAGATAATTAAGTACCTAGAAGTCAAAAAGAAAGAAAATATTAACGAAAAGATAGATATTGACAATTTGAAAATATTGTCTCCTATTCGGATGATCGTTGAAATAAAGCAAAGAGAGGAGAGAAAATCCTTTGATTTTGATAATTCAACAAAACAGTCGACAGTACTTTTTGGGGATCGACACCGTATGAGAGATTTGTGAAACTTCAATAGAAATCGTTTCCTGAAGTTCAAAGTCAAATTTTCTGCAAAGCTTAGTAGCACATGCAAATCAGCGCTGCTAATTTACAAAGATGAATTGAAATTTCGAAAGAAGAGTACATGTCATACTTTTTTTAATCTCAAACGTTCAATGAAAATGCTGAAATTCAAATAATTGCACAAGTTGATCTTTCAAGTATTTACGTGGCGATGTTTGACACATGCAACTCAAAGGTAAAAAGATCATATATTGCTAGTCTATGCCAAAAAAGTAAATTTTCAACTGAACAGCAGGTCACTTGTCTCTCTCTACAATGTAGAACGTGCTGTGGAGTTGGACTCGGACAGTGAGTCTCCTCTCCATTTGGATCCAGCTTGATATTCAAGCAGAATCGAAACATTTTCCGCCGTCAAGTCTGGCTTTTCGTGATCAATAGACCAGGTATCCGTAAAGTCACGCAAGTAAGTAAAGTACTGAATTATTGATCTCAATTGCATGACTTGACGGACACCTGATATTTTGGTCATTAAATATGCCATAACTTTAAACTAGAAGGACTATCCTATGCCTATCAGAGCAATATGATATAGTGCGAGAGAAGTGACATCTGCTTCTCATACAGGGTGAGTCAAAATTAGCCGTGAATGATAATAACAACTTTATTGTTGTTCAACTGGTCTCTATATTCATAAAACTTTCTTATTTGAAAATAGTCAAAATTAGCCGTGAATGATAATAACAACTTTATTATTGTTCAACTGGTCTCTATATTCATAAAACTTTCTTATTTGAAAAATCTGTGTAGGGCCTATATACATGAAATAATTTTTCAACTAGCAAATAATTATAACAATCTTTAGCCTTCAAATAAACTACCATTGGCTGACAAGCACTTTTGCAACCGTTTCGGGAAATCTCTGAAAGAGTCTCGGAACATTTTGAGAGGAATTGCCGTCAATTCCATTTGGATTCTATTTGTCAGTTCTATCACAGAACGGAAGATCACATTCTGAGGATGATATACTCGACATCGAAGATAGGACCAGAACCAGTAGTCACATGTCGTGAGGTCAGGTGACCGTGCCGGCCTATCAATAAAGCCTCGCCTACCGATCCACTGTTGGGGCATTTCTTGACCCAAAATTTGGCGGGCGTTCACACAGTAATGGCTGCTAGCCCCATCCTGTTGGTAAATCATCTGCTTGTTTCTTTTGAAATAAGGAACAACTTTTTCACAGAGAATTTCACAATATCTTTCCCCATTCATTGTGCGAGTGTGAATGTTTGTGTCAATAATTCCATTGAAGGAAATACAGGCCCAAACGGTAATTGAGAGTGTTTGCCCTGGATCTCTGAATCTGATGTGAGGATTATCCGTCGACCAGAAGTGAACATTATGTTTATTAACTTGTCCGGTCAGATGAAACACACATTCGTCTGAAAAAGTCAGCTTTCTCAGAAACGATGGATCATTGGTGAACCTGTTTTCATTACTTCGCAAAACTGGCGCCTTCGGTCGTCATCTCCATCGACAAGCTCCTGGCAATACAGTGGCTTATAAGGATGAAATTCATTCTTCTTTAGTATTCTACAGACGTTGGACTGAGACAATTCTAGTTCTTCAGAGAGACGACGAGTGGATGTTGTCGGATCTCTCTGAACTGCACCCAAAACTCGCTCTTCGTTTTCCTGGCTTTCTGCGAACTTTGGTCTAATTTGACCTGGTCTCTGATGCACAAGAGAAACTGTTTCTAACAATTTGTTTTTCCTATCAATCAGGGTTTGTCGAGGTGGTGCTTCTTTATTGAATTCAATGCGAAATCGTCGCCTACAGTCCTCTACAGAACAATTGCCTGTTGCAGCAATTACCCAAGAGGTAATCAGAACTCGCTCTTTAATGGTGTATTCCATCTCTTATCACGCTACATTAGAAATGAAAAATTGTTAGACAGATTGACTTACTTTCAATACGAATCGATCACGCAGTCATGGAAATGATGATTCATCTCTGTTTACAACTGCTAGTGATGCAAAGCTTGCAAAGCATGAAAGAAAACCTTTGTTTTTTGTTCACGGCTAATTTTGACTCACCCTGTATTCGCGCACGAGTGTCTTATTACTTTTAATTTGTAAATTGTCACCAAACATCAGAAAAACGACAATTCTGAATTTCCAGTCGTCTTGCAAGTTACAAAGTCAAACATCGCAAAATTCCATTTGTTTATGTAGATCCATGAACATTTCTCTAATAACAGAAAAGGAGATTTGTCATTTTTATGAATATCATTGCACTTTTAGGGCATCCTTCTCCGACACAAGCTAGAAAAGCGATATTTATGGCAGTTCCTCACTTGACTGATTCAAAACGAATGAAGAAGTCATGACAACGAGATTTTCTGCTTACAAAAGCATTTTTCTAGTCACAACACGCTTTGTTTAGTAATGAATTTGAGCAGCAGAATGTCATTGAGATAAACAATGTTTGGCTTTGCTTCAATCGACTTTTCACTTCAACGGTATTCCGACGAGTGCAAACGGTATCCAAACCACTCACGTGCATGATATTTCTTGGTCATTCCTGCTAATTCCAACGACGCATCGCTCAAAAGATGCACAAACAGATGTGCAGTCCTGCAACCACAACGTGAACAGAAATCAAATTAATCAAAAAACTGTTGTGCAATGAAAAACGATAGGACTCCGCATCAGTAGTAAGCAAAACTCCACTTCTGGACCGCGCAAGATGGCGGCCATCGCTGCGTCCCCCCCCCTCTGGCACGGCAGAGTGTCGTGGTCGGCCGCCGTGGTGCTTCGTGTCTGAGTCCCCCCCCCTCTGGAACGACAGAGGTTGTGGTCTGTCGTGGTGTGCCGGCCGGGTGGGTCCACGTTCACAACATGTTCGCTGACGTCCCCCCCCCCTCTGCAACGACAGAGTGTGAGACTCGGGTGAGTTGGTCCGACCGCCTGGTTGACGTGGGCGACCGTCTAGGTTGACGTGGGCGACCGCCAGGATTAGTCTTGAGGCTATAGTGTGTGATGTTTTTGGTGTGTAGCGTCCAAACGAAGCATCGGATGAGAAAACGGAGGTCAGATTCGGATTCAGCGTGAAATTCTGCATCGGTAGGGTGAGTTTCAAGGCAATCGGTGAGAAAAAATTTTCAACATTTTTCGAAAAACGACAGAGTTAGAATTTGGGACGTTTTGGTGTGTAGCGCCCAAACGAAGCATCGGATGAGAAAACGGAGGCCAGATTCGGAATCTACGTGAAATTTTGGCTTAGGAAGGATGTTTCCAGCGAAATCGGAGAGAAAAAATTTTCGGCTGACTCCCCCCCCCTGGACGGCTTGCTTCCAGTGGACGGATTTTGTCGTGCGATAGCTTGTTTGAAAGCTAAGAGTGAGACAAATTCAGTGAAAGAATCGGCTTGTTCGTATCTGTCTTCGTTCAAAAGTTAGAGCGGTTACAAGATTTTAGGTCGGAGCTCGCTCACCTGAAAAATCCTAAGTGTCAGAGTGACTTTGTATGGGTAAAATTTTGAAAATTTTCCAAAGTGTGGAATTTCGACCTGGGACCGTCACCAAAACATTTTTCATCAAATTTCACTGACCCCCCCCCCCGGCAACAATCTTCTAACTTTGGTTCTAGTGGACGGATTTTGTCTTACAGCTACTCGTTTGAAAGAGGAGAAAAAACTGCTCGACAACATTTTTTGTTGCGAGTCAATCGGACCAGCCGTTCACAAGTTAGAGCGGTTACAAGATTTTAGGTCGGAGCTCGCTCACCTGAAAAAATCCTAAGTGTCAGAGTGGCTTTGTATGGGTAAAATTTTGAAAATTTTCCAAAGTGTGGAATTTCGACCTGGGACCGTCACCAAAACATTTTTCATCAAATTTCACCGACCCCCCCCCCCCCGACAGCAATCTTCTAACTTTGGTTCTAGTGGACGGATTTTGTCTTACAGCTACTCGTTTGAAAGAGGAGAAAAAACTGCTCGACAACATTTTTTGTTGCGAGTCAATCGGACCAGCCGTTCACAAGTTAGAGCGGTTACAAGATTTTAGGTCGGAGCTCGCTCACCTGAAAAAATCCTAAGTGTCAGAGTGGCTTTGTATGGGTAAAATTTTGAAAATTTTCCAAAGTGTGGAATTTCGACCTGGGTCCGCCACCAAAACATTTTTCATCAAATTTCACCGACCCCCCCCCCCGACAGCAATCTTCTAACTTTGGTTCTAGTGGACGGATTTTGTCTTACAGCTACTCGTTTGAAAGAGGAGAAAAAACTGCTCGACAACATTTTTTGTTGCGAGTCAATCGGACCAGCCGTTCACAAGTTAGAGCGGTTACAAGATTTTAGGTCGGAGCTCGCTCACCTGAAAAAATCCTAAGTGTCAGAGTGGCTTTGTATGGGTAAAATTTTGAAAATTTTCCAAAGTGTGGAATTTCGACCTGGGTCCGCCACCAAAACATTTTTCATCAAATTTCACTGACCTCCCCCCCCCTGGACAGCTAGCTTCTATCTTGGCTTCTAGTGGACGGATTTTGTCGTGCAATAGCTCGTTTGAAAGCTAAGAGTGAGACAAATTCAGTGAAAGAATCGGCTTGTTCCTATCTGTCTTCGTTCAAAAGTTAGAGCGGTTACAAGATTTTAGGTCGGAGCTCGCTCACCTGAAAAAATCCTAAGTGTCAGAGTGACTTTGTATGGGTAAAATTTTGAAAATTTTCCAAAGTGTGGAATTTCGACCTGGGACCGCCACCAAAACATTTTTCATCAAATTTCACTGACCTCCCCCCCCTGGACAGCTAGCTTCTATCTTGGCTTCTAGTGGACGGATTTTGTCGTGCAATAGCTCGTTTGAAAGCTAAGAGTGAGACAAATTCAGTGAAAGAATCGGCTTGTTCCTATCTGTCTTCGTTCAAAAGTTAGAGCGGTTACAAGATTTTAGGTCGGAGCTCGCTCACCTGAAAAAATCCTAAGTGTCAGAGTGACTTTGTATGGGTAAAATTTTGAAAATTTTCCAAAGTGTGGAATTTCGACCTGGGACCTTAACCAAAACATTTTTCATCAAATTTCTCTGAACGAGGGGGGGGAGGTCAGTGAAATTTGATGAAAAATGTTTTGGTTAAGGTCCCAGGTTGAAATTCGGAAGTTTTAAATTTTTCAAAATTTTCACCACACTGGAGCTCTCACACTTAGGAATTTTTTCACTTGTGGCATGTTACATGGACATGTGCTGGCGGACCAACTTCCCGTGGTCATATGAGAATGGTTCAGGTGTCATATTGTAAAGAATGATGAGACAAATCGTTTGCAACAAACCGCATGTCGCTACGATGAATACTTTCGGAGATAGAGCCATTTTAAGTTTTCTTCCGAGCATATATAAACCCCCGACAACGTAAGTCTGATCACTTCATCGAAAGACGAGGTAAGCGACGGTCGTCGCTCTGAGCTCCCGATATCGGGTGCAAAGGACTCTATCTTTTGAAGTAGGCAAGCTATCTTGCTACTTCAAAGTTTGTATGATAGAGTTTGATAGTGTCTTTACTACTGATAAAATTTTTTAAAAGTAGTATGAGTAGTAAAATGCGGAATTTTTTAAAAATTCTTAATTTTCACTTTTTTCAAAGTTTTAACATATAGACTAAGGTTTTCAAGTATCCTGAGTTCAAATATGCTATCAGATTTGAAATTTAACTAAGTCTAAGGCAGCTTTGAGGGGTTAGATCCCAGCTACTGATCACTACCTTTGACTCGGCGTTCCTGTTACCACTTCGGGGCAGTGACAATGATGTCTTCAGCTGTAAAGAGCGGGTATCGGGGAAGATCTCTCACTTCCCTAGTGATCGGTACAAGGCCTTCGGGCTGTCGACGGGATCGAGTGCCACTCACTACACTCTTTAGGAATATGACTGTACTACATGATTCCAAACTTATACAAATTTCATTATCTTACAGTTCACAATAAAATCTATCATGGCCAATGACAAAAATCGCAAATATCACATCAAAATGTGCTCTTGTGGGCGAGTTAATCGCAGTGCGGACGCCAAAGCTCATGTGAAGAAGGCGGGCACCGGCCACATGATTGTCTTGAATAGGGTTGCTTGCGTAAAGTGTAGAGTGCTGAAGGGTGATGAGGATGAGGTGCGGTTTTACAGAGTGCATGCTGACTGTAGTGGTGGTTTAGTGACTGATTTGAGATTTACGCAGTTGATTGTGGAAGAGAGGGAGCGAATGTTGGCGAATGTTGCGAATGTTGTTGAGAATGTTGTTGAGAATGTTGTTGAGAATGTTGTTGAGAATGATGAGTTGGCGAGAGCGGTTGCGTCGTTGGAGGGTGAGATTGAGCAGCGGAAGAGAGTGCTTGAGAGTGATGATGAGGATGATGTGGATTTAGATAGGGAGCGTGTGAGGAAGCGTGTGAGGAAGTTGAGCTCTTCGTCATCGGAGGTGTCCAACATCGTCATCACCGACCCCCCGAAGAGCTCATCTTCCCCAAAAGTGAAGAGTGGTGGGATTCGTATGCAGTCGGCGAGGTGGTTGAAGGATGAAGAGAAGAGGCATGTTTCGCAGCAGATGGCGCATGAGTTGTTAGTGAATAAGTTTGAGAGTTTGAAGAAAGTGAAGGATGAAGTTGTGAAGGAGTTGGATGAGTTGAAAAAGAAGGATTTGAAGTCGAAGGAGGTGGCGGATGAAAACATTAGAATGAGGCGTTGTGTGACTGATTTGAAGAATAAGACGCGAGAGTTGGAAGAGAAGAATGATGCGTGTGAGAAGAGGGCGAGTGCTGCGGAGAGAAGAATGAGAGATGCAGAGGCGAAGTTTGAGGAGATGATGAAGGAGATGAGTGTGTTGAGAGCGAGGAATGTTGAGTTGGAGAGGACTGTGGCTCGGCGGGGTGATGAGAGGCAGGCGTGTGAGAAGTTGGAGCGCATGAGGGATGAGTGGGAACGTGTGAATGAGGATCGTTTGTTTGAATTCCACATCCCTATTCGGGACAATCATTTGGCCGGCGAAGTACTCGTAAACCAGAATTTAGACGAATCCATCCTATGCTATAACGGTCATCCCACGAAAAAATGCCTCCACGCCAGCTTACGAATGCGCGGCCATCTCCATAAATTTTCGATTCGGAAACGCGCGAGACTACCTAAGGATGACTAACTTGGTAAGTGAAAAGCAAATAAGATAGTATATCCTATTCTAATACATATCATTTTCATTGCAGATCTTTGCCCGCCTTCACCACCCCATCAATTTACTCCCGAGAACGAACCATCGGCTCTCTTAAGGGCCACCTAGGGGCAAGACATGATAGAACCTCCACGCGGTTTGCCCTGGGCAGTCTTCGGACTGGCGAATACTATCATTAAGTTGAATCTGCTATCAGTCAACTTGAACGTTGCGTCGCGTTAGAGGGGTATATAAACCACTGCCTCTCATTTCATTTCATTTCAATCATGCAGACGCCGAACAGTCAAGTTAGCTCTCCTCGCGGACCGCAGTTAAGGCCGCGAAATTTATTTGAGGAGTTCGTCAGGCTAGAGGAGCAAGACAGAGTCCACAACAATCTTGCTCGGATTGGCAATCCGATGACAGCAACTGCTGCCAATCCAACGGAATGGCGCTACATTCCACTCTATACTCACATGCCAGTTAGTGTGGAAGTCGACAGTGCTACCAAAGAGAGAGTCTTTGACTCTCTCAGCAGAATTGGTAGGGTGTAAGATGACGTTACTCCCGAGAACGAACCATCGGCTCTCTTAAGGGCCACCATGGGGCAAGACATGATAGAACCTCCTCGCGGTTTGCCCTGGGCAGTCTTCGGACTGGCGAATACTATCATTAAGTTGAATCTGCTATCAGTCAACTTGAACATTATGCAGTCGATTGCTATCCCTGAAGCATTCTGATTCGCTGTTGAGCAATTCATTGTTGAAAACCCTATATAAGCCAGAAGATTGTAGCGCTTCTCATTCAATTTGAAGTCACGATGGAAGCGACATCTAGCGACAACATTCCCGTCTTCACTGATGAAGAGAACGCCATTCCCGAGTTCGTCATCCTCGACGAGTGGGATGAGGATGAGAAGAAGGGGAAGATCAAGAGGATCATTTGGACGGATGAGGTGTGGACTCCAAATACCACCCGCATCCGAAAGGTGCCAGATGCACCACCACGGCTTAGGCGGTATAGGGTATACGAGAACCTAAGCGTCATACCCATTGACTATTCCAGCCAATAGTCATCTTGTTACTCCCGAGAACGAACCATCGGCTCTCTTAAGGGCCACCATGGGGCAAGACATGATAGAACCTCCTCGCGGTTTGCCCTGGGCAGTCTTCGGACTGGCGAATACTATCATTTAGTTGAATCTGCTATCAGTCAACTTGAACGTTGCAAATGCAGTTCGGTGTAATACTTCCTTTCGACGGGCGTTCCTGTAAAGGGCGGCGGTGAAACCCGTAGCTATGTATACCGCAAGGGACATTCGGCAATGGTCAATCTTGTTAAACCTCTCTGCGTCATGTTTGCAAGTGATTGCCTCTGTCTCAACGTAGTATGCATTCGCGCCAGGGCGACATTTAGCCAACTGTCGAAGGTTGCCTAAAACTTTCCATTGCATACGTTATGAGAACCATGAGTTCTACCTGTCTCTATCAATGAGACGAATTGATGAATGGAATGAAATGGGAGGACACTCACGCGCCACACGCAACATAACACACTTCTCTCTTCCGTAGTCTAACAAGCTCTTTACATATGGATCGCAGTCGATTGCTATCCCTGTATCAGAAGTGTAAGCTATCTTAATTTATTTGACACTATTTTATCTACCATCATCGTCCATATGAAATGTTTTAAGATTTACAAGTTAGACTAAGCGTGCTACTATTTCCAAATGAAAAAGTATACATGCTTAAATCATCCACTTAAGCCCATCCGTAGTCTAACAAGCTCTTTACACATGGATCGCAGTCGATTGCTATCCCTGTATCAGAAGTGTAAGCTATCTTAATTTATTTGACACTATTTTATCTACCATCATCGCCCATATGAAATGTTTTAAGATTTACAAGTTAGACTAAGCGTGCTACTATTTCCAAATGAAAAAGTATACATGGTTAAATTATTCACTAAAACCCCATTCAAGTAAGTCAGTATGAAAGCAAAGATAATACGAAATAGACATTTATTATGGCATGTATTTCAAAAGGTCTTCATCGTCAATATCGTCCCAGAGTCTGGCTTCACATAGATTACAAAAACAGTTGAGCTGCTTTAAACGTTCTTCTGCAGCGTCCCTCACTTTCTCAATGTACGCCCACTCCGCCACGGTTCGCGGTTGGGAGTTAGGGGTGTACCACTCCCATATTTGATGCAAGTGCGACTTGCTGGTCATCTCCATCACCCCTTCGGCATCATATTGTAAATATTTCCACCGTATGCCTGTTAGGTCGGGCAACTCCTCTTCATCCTCCTCCGATAATGATAACTTTCGTATATTGTCGAGATTGTATGTCTTCTCCACCTTCGCCTTTCTTGGTGCATTTGGTGTAACGAGCACCTTTGCTGATGTATATGGAGAGGAGAACTCCAATGCGGTATTTGGTGTTGTTGGAGGACTTGTCATGTTGTCTTTGAAATGCTGACTTTGAATAATGATAACTTTAACATTTTTCTAATTCTTAAGTATACACAAGCAGCCAATCAGAATGAACATCCAATGAATGAAGAGGATGAAAGTATATAAGCAAAGTGACATTCAGGTCATTTCATTTAATCTGTGAATCATACAAGTGACGAACGCACGATCTCTCTCTTTGACTATTATTTGAGTGAAGTCTCTATCTTGTAGAAGTATCAACCTTAAACTTGATTTCGTTGAAATGGTAAGTTGAAAATTTCCTCTCATCTCCCTCAAACGTGTGACTAATAGCATCTTCCTCAATTTCAGGCATCAACTTCATCACCAACGCCCTCTCTTCTCGAGGAAAGTTTAGAGTTATTGAGTCAAGGTAGGTTGTAACACTACACTGAGGCTTGAACAGAGATGAAAGAATGATTTCTCTTTCAGGTGATGTGAGTTCCAGCTCAGGACTCTCGCGGCAAGGCAACGAGTGGGAATGTGCCGACTGCGGACATATGTTTACAAGGAAGCACAGTCTCCTTCGACACATCAAACAACGTGTGTGTCAACGCAAAGCGGTGTCAATCTCCGGAGGTGAAGTTGATTCTGACGATGACATCTCCTTTCCTTGCGATTTGTGCCCTCTTTCTTTTGATAGTCACTTTCAGCGATCTTCGCACAGACTTCAACACACGCATGCAAATGATCACTACACCAACGGTACCTCTACCATCTCCCTCATTAATGTTTCACATAATAATTTAGTACGCGACTACTGCATGGAGTCCAATACTCAAATTGTAGATTTTCCTGAGTGGCTCCTTCAAAATTCTAACATTATCGAAGCGCTCTTCAATAATTTAGACAATTTTAGAATGAAGGCGCTCATCTACCTTAAACTAAAATATATTAAAATAGATTTTCAAACGGGTCAAGTGACGGAGAGAATACAGTTTCATGTTCCTTCCTCTTCCGCAACCGAAGTTGTAGACTGCGAGTCTTGGCTAAATTTTCACATTCAATGTTTAAAATCAAATGTAGATAAATTCAATCAACGCGACAGCGCTCTCATTTTTGATGGTGTGGACTCAGCCATATTCAAAATTTCTCTATTAGAAAGTCATGCAGCTCGAGGCACATTTAAACTTCCAAAAACGTTGTATAATAAGAAAGCTGTCATCAATGTTGATTGTAAATCACAGTGTTTCAAATATGCAGTCCTATCCATCCTTCACTATAATGATATCAACGCGCATCGAGATCGCACCTATAGCTATAGACAGTGGGAGGATGAACTAGACTTTGAAGGTTGTGATAGTAACAACATGAAAATCAAAGATGTAGAAACGTTCGAAAAACATAATAAGATTAAAATTGTCGTTCACGTGTGGGAGAAGGGGTTGAAGGGTGCCCGCTATAATTCACGTTCAACTTGTTATGAACGTGTAGTCAACCTCTTATTAGTAAAACAAGATGATAGCGAGGAATGGCACTACTGTGGTATTCCCAAAATCTCTCGCTTGTACACTCACTTGGGGCACTCTAAAAGAGGTGAACATTTTGTATGCGACCGCTGCATCCGCTCATTTTGGAGTAAAGATAAATTTGAAACTCACTATGAATGGTGCAAGCGAGGTAAATTACAAATGGAACGCATGCCCAAAGATAAAATATTTTCACATAGGGATAATGGTGACGAATTAAGTCCCCTGCGTGTCATTTACGCAGACATAGAATGCTACATTGATGATATCATCCACAAGCCAGCAGCCATATCCTGCTATGAAGTATGGCATGACCACTTTAGGAATAGACAAAACAAAATGCATACTTGGCAAGGTGAAGATTGCATTTCAAAATTTCTAGAATTTCTCGATAAAGCTGCAAAATTTCAACAATCATATGATTCCCAATTGCAGCGTAAGTCACTACATATGTCAGATGAAGACAAACAAAAATTTGAAAGTTGCACATCCTGTCCTAAATGTCATAAAACGTTTGATGACGATAAAATTAAGAAAGTGCGTGATCATGATCACATCACTGGTAAATTTAGAAACGCACTCTGCTCCAAATGTAACTTTTCACTTAGGTTGAGACGTCGTGTACTACCCGTCATTTTTCATAACTTTAAGGGCTATGACAGTCATATGCTCATAAAAGGAGGGTTGAGCCAGATGAAATCGTGGCAGTTTAATGTAATAGCACAAACGAGAGAAAAATTCATGGCAATGACAGCAAAAGTACCAGTAGATAAAACTAAAGAAAATAAGACAGTCTTCTTCGAAATAAAATTTTTAGATTCATTTCAATTCATGTCAGCGTCACTAGCTTCTCTCGTTCGTAATCTCAAGTTTCTTCCCCATAGTCAAACTTTGAAGAAACACTATCCAAACTTAACGGATGAAATAATCACTCGCAAAGGAGTCTTTCCTTATGCGTATTTTAGCTCAATGTCTAAACTAAATGAAACAACCCTTCCTTCCATTGACAAATTCAAAAACGATTTGACGGGTGAAGATTGTCCAGTAGAGGACTATGAACATGCTCAAGAGGCATGGTTAAAATTTAATTGTAAAACGTTTGGCGATTATATGATCGCTTACTTAGAATTAGATGTCATTTTGCTGGCTGATGTCTTTCAGGAGTTTCGACGAGTGGCATTAGAAGAAGACAAATTAGATCCTATCCACTTTGTCAGTCTACCAGCCATGTCCTTTAAATCAGCCTTTAAAATGACTGGTGAGACCATTCATCTCTTACAAGACCCGGAGATGTATAATATATTTGAGCGCGGAATACGCGGTGGTCTCACATTTGTAAATAAACATCATATAAAATCTGAAACAGTAGGTGATGATCATATCCACCTAAAGTACTATGACCAAAATAATTTATATGGCAGTTCACTGTCTAAACCACTACCTCATTCCGAGTTTAGTTGGTTAAATCAAAATGAGCTTGAGTATTACTCCAACCCTTCAAACATACTGAATATTCCAGATGAAGGTGATTGGGGATATTATTTTGAAGTGGATTTGATTTATCCAAATAGTATTAAAAATAAAACTGCTGATTTCCCACTCGCACCTGAATCTGGCGAAGTGACTGAAGATATGTTTTCACCATTCATGTCACAATTTCATAATAACTTAACAGAGTGTGGACAGCCAAGGTACAAACCATGCCGCAAACTTTTACTCACCCAATATGATAAGAAAAATTATCTCGTACACTTCTGCATATTAAAATTCTATTTAGAAATGGGTATGCTTCTAAAGTCAGTTCACCGCATTATCAAATTTAGACAGAAAGCCTTCCTCAAACCCTACATAGATAGTAACAGTCAAAAACGTGCACTCGCCCAAAATAATTTTGAAAAGGATTTTTATAAATATAAGAATAATAGTCTATTCGGAAAGACCATGGAGGATGTTAGAAAACGTATGAATTACAAACTAGTCGTTGATGAACAAAAATATCACAAATTGACCTCATCACCTCTTTTCATTGATAGAGACATCATCGATGAGGATCTTGTAGGTGTTAAAATGATTAAATCAGAAGTTGAGTTGTGCAAACCCATCTATATTGGGCAAGCCGTTTTAGATTATTCCAAGCTTGAAATGTATCAACTCTTCTACAAAATATTAAAACCATGCCCTCTCGTAAAAGAGGTTCGCTTGCTGGGTGGTGATACAGATAGTTTCTTTTTAGGAATTACCACTCAAAAAGATTTAAATTTTAATGAAGTAGGTAAGTCATTAGAAAAATATTTCGATACATCTAACTACAATCCCACTCATCCACTCTATTCCATACAGAATAAAGCCAAACTTGGTTGTTTTAAGGATGAAACAGCAGGAAAGGAAATAGATGAAATGATTCTCCTCCGTCCTAAAATGTATTCCATGAAACTAAAAGAATGTGCAGATAGTATTAAGCGTGCTAAAGGTATATCAAAATCCATTGTTCATAAAATGAAACATCGGTCCTATAAGAAGGCCTATAAAAATAAAACTATAACGTTTGTCAATATGACAATCTTAAAATCTCAAGTTCATACTGTGAAAACGTACACGTTCAAGAAACGAGCACTTTCAGCATGGGAGGATAAGAGGTGTTGGATAGGACATAACACATCTCTTCCACATGGACATCCTGACACAAACATACCTCCACCCAAAAGAATAAAACTCACGCTACCACATTCAGGAGATGTATTGACATAATCAACTTTAACTCAGTATTTTGATGTTGCTTTTTGTAGATATACATGGTTGTTTTATGTATCGCATGAGATCGTTTCTTCCTTGTGAATATATGCCTACAGTCAGCCCATTCCCCCTATATCTGTGAAAAGACTTTTTCATATACATATTTTTATTTCAATAAACATATCACAATGACTTCACTTTGTTTTCCGAAACACTAAAGTTACGAGGGATTTAGTATCTTTCACATGGATACACTCTTGCAAACCATTGGTAATTTTGATAGCAATAGAGGGTATAGTTTGTTTGACGACGGGATGATAGAAAATAGATTCAAACATCTTCTCGACTATTCCATATGAAGCGTCTTTATCATGAATGAAATCACGTAAAATGTATTCTTTTTTCTCGCCAACAGAAATAGGTAAAATCAAATCACTTTGAATGTAAAGGTGTTGTTCATGTTTATCAAGTGTCATTGGTGTTTCTATACCAATCGTATGCGCAGCAAACACAGTTTGTAGCATTGAAAAGCCAAAGAGTTTTTTCAAATTTTTACTCAATTGACATTGAATGTCATCACCCAGTTTCAGAACAACGCGTTGTTTTTCAATTGAAAACGAAATGTGGTGTGTCTTTACATCATATTTACTTTTCATCACATGCTTCAACTTCTGTTGTATATAAGGATTTACTACATGAATGAAGCTTTCAACTGTATGATATAGACGCGGCATTATATTGATAGCAACTTTAGATTCTTCATAAGACTGGTAAATTTTCTTGATGCGATCGCCATAGATGTCCACCCACCATTCATCATTAACTGAATCAGCTTTAGTGTGATATTCATGAGAACCATACACCACACCGCTTCCAATAATAGGCGTATAATGTCTTACAAAATGACGCAAGGTTGGAGAGAAATAAACTGTAAGTTTGTCATTATATTTCTGAATAACCAACTTATTTTTGTCCGCCATAATTTTCTCTCCATACTTCTTACCCACAGTCTCATTCCATCGTTTTACTAACTCAATAAGTGATAAAGGTTGAACACCACGCTTTTTCAAAATGATGCGTTCTTCGCATTCTACAACATCTTCATCAAATATTTTAAATCTATAATGAAATTTGTTGATTCGAGTTGAATAAACTTTTTTAACATTTGCAGTAGCAATTGACGTTAGATGTAGTCCATGACCAAAACCAAGATGTGGATAGAATTCACTATCCAACCTCAGCGTAAGACCTTTAGTAAAAGAATGAAAGCGGAGGAACTGTCTCCCACTCCAATGATAGATAGTAAACTCATAAGCTTTCTGATTTTTATTCTTCATGATGGAAGTATTACCACTGTTGAATGCCTTAATAATTTTCTCATTCCCAAATGGCTCATAAGAATCTGATTTTATCTGAATCCATTCATAGTTCCACTTTCCATCTGATGTTAAATTGTATGGGAACTGAAATGCATTATTCATCGTTATTCCATCATGGGTGCGAGGAGTCAATATCATTTCTTCCAAATCATTCACATTCTGAATATTGCTATCATAGCAAATACTAGAAACGCCAACTTCCCATTCACCTTCTAAATGCAGTGGCCGATTTAATTCTACTCGATAGTCTGATGGTTTATTTTTGGGAAATTTATTCATAGAAGCATTACTGGGCAAGTAGATTAGAAACGAGTCCTTATTTTCACTTTCCATATTATTCACATTGGAAAAATATATTAGCATACTTTTGCATTAACTCTTCATTCGGAAATGGAGTGTGATACTTGTCACAGCATCTTTATGAAAAGGAATCAACGCACCAGCATCATCATAAATGGCAATATCAATTTGTGGGATGTAGTTTGATTTCAGCTTTGTATAATGCACTTTCTTGAAAGTATGCTCAGATAAAATACTGCAGCTTTTTGGCTGGTATGGTATCATTGCTAGCAATGGAGCTTCAACATCTCCCACACGTACATCTTCACCAATATTGGAATATATCTGAAAATAGTTAATACGACGCGATAGCGACATGTCTGCGCTAGCTTTGGTTACAGTACCACTTTTAAAGATATTTTGATCAAAACCCAAAATGTCCATTAGAGTTTTATCCATAATTAGTTCAATACCTTTTCCATTTATAGTGAGAGACAAAGTACCTTCTTTTTCAGAAAATGAAATATGTTGCTCATTAATCACTTCATTTAAATAATCTACAACCAATTTAACCGAAGTAATAATGCGAGGCATCAACACTCTTGTTTCATGTAAGAAACCACCAAAAGGCTCTACACACTTTCTGTATAAAGATACGGCCCATTCTGTATCAAATTGATTTGACCTTTCACATGGTAAATGTTGCATATCAGATTTTCCATGAACAGCTGCAGAACGATGTCGTAAGAACTGATGAAAATCTTTTGAACAAACTAATACTAGATCATCATCATTTAATTTGCTTATTGCAATATGATTAGATGATTTAATATAAGTCAATGTTGCCACTTGTTTGTCATCAACTCGAAGGAGATAATTAAATTTCTTCAATAATGTTTCAGGAGTCATGTTTGTCTTTCTTGGCTTAATCACAATCTTCTTCACCAACGTCTTCTCATTTCTTGGAATAAGATCTACATAATAAGCTTCCTCTCGATATATTAACTGTTTATGACCACTTATGTGGTAATTAACGTTAAAATTATCATAGCTTGTTAAGGCGCTAGCGAGGTAGCCTAAATCATTTCTTAAACTTGGACTTAAACCAACAATCCAATCTTTCTCAACTACATGATGTACATAATTATAATCATCATTGTGCGGAGTAAATTGGACAATATGTTTACACGCTTTATTCAAGAAATCATATATAAACTTTTTACATGATAAGAGATCTTTCTTTGGCCACTGTGGAATGTATATTCGGCACCCCTTTTCACATTGATAAGCAGCTGTACGTCTCATATTAATAGTCATCACCTCATGATCAAAAGTATAGACACAGTTGCTATAAACAAGTTGAGTGACACCCACTTCCCAATTCCCATTTAGCTGTTGTGCATGATCAATGGGAGTAGAAAAGAGTGCGGCTCGATTGCTAGTAAATCTCTTTGTAGCCGCATTGCTAAGCAAAATATGATAAAACGACATTTTTATATTGCTAATCTGCAACTTTGCATAACATCATGAAGACTTGGATTTTGGACTCTCTACAATATATCAGAGTTGATCGTGATGGAAACGTACATTTCAAAAATTCTCATGGTCATACATCAAGAGGAATTACATTAACATGGCGACAATTTGTCAACCTCAATGATATCATGAGGGATTTGGAATATTTTGAAACATTAAGATTCATCTCCTTGGGTGATCAAGTTTGGCTTCAACATTACAGAAATGAAATTCAAATCTACCATTCTCATTCCGCAAACTGTTTCTCATTTCGCAAATACAATTGGGAGAAGTATAGAAGATACATACATCGCTCCATCATGACATTTATTCGTCGTGAGTTCATCGCCCTACTATGCAAATCTTAATCAGATATGATTACCACGCACCATGAGTTGGAAATTAGATTCCCTACAACGTATTGAAACGGATCATGATCGAAACGTCTATTTCAAAGATTCAACTGGAAATGTGAGAAGAGAGTTTGTTTTATCTTATCGTCATTTTCAATCTCTACATCATATCATGAAGGACTTGAAATACTTCTATATGAAAAGACATTCACGTATTGGAAATCGCATCTGGCTGCGCGTCAACAATCGGCGAATTCAACTCTATCATTCCCAACTTCATACTAACTTCACATTTCATCAAGGTAGTTGGGAAAAGTATAAAAGGAAGGTACATCGCTCAATTTACTCATTCTTTCATCATGAAGCGCCATCGCTACACCATCGTCAACATTCTCCGTCGCTTCAGACTCTACACCAAAATCGATCTCACAACATTACGCCAACAGCTTCCAAACAGCAAGTATTACCCGGGCCGTCCTCAAATGTTAGTGGTGAAGATAACAATTCACGGAATCTTCAACTCTTCCCAAATGGGACTGTACAGATTCTCGGCGCCCTTTCTCATTCATCGGCGCAGTCAATGCGCTTAGAGCTACAGAGACTACTACGTCGGATATGGAAGAGGGAGAGGTGTGTGATGTCGAATCTGACTGTGGACAATATGGTGATCTCTACTCAATTGAGTGACAGTCTATCATTTTTGAAGATTCGTACCAGCAGTTACAGTTTGTGTTATGAACCCGAACTTTTTCCTGCAGCTCTCATTAGTTGTTGGTTGCCTGTGCATGTGGCAATCTTTCATAATAGTAAAGTGATCATTACTGGACTAAAATCTCATGAACAAGCAAATATGATCCTAGACTATCTCATTGAGTATGTACGTACCCAGCGGATTGTAAAATAAAAAACAATTTTTCCAACATGATGTTTTTATTTCAAATCATGATAGAACTTACAAATCATTTTTTCATTAGAGGATGGATTACATGAAAAGTTTTGAATAACAGATGCAAATCGAGATACATGTAAACGTTTTAAGATGAAGTACAGTACAAAAGCACCACACGTTGATGAAAGTGGATGTTGTAGTATGCGTTCATTTCGCTGATATTGACGCGTATGTTTTCTCAACCACTGCTGTGTTGGTATATTTGGAGGTTGAGCAAGAGAGTCAAATAGTTCACCACGTCGGTCTTCTCCAATAAAGATCGCTTTCCAATGCTCACCGCCTAAATTCTGTGAATGAGTGTTTAGCACAATAAAGATGGGATAGTGATTTACTGCAGGTGGTAAGGTATCGAGTGAATAGACATTATCGAAAGCTTTCAACGTCGCTTCGTCTGCATTACGCTGCACTTTAGTCTTAATATCGTCAGCAGTCAACCAACTCATTAACGATTATACTGAAGAATCACGTCACGATACTTTGTAATTTCAATATTTGAATCGAAGACTGCATAAATTAATACATTGATCGTCTCAGGTAGTGTTCTTTTGAACGTCAAATCCAAACGAATATTATGAGGCACGTTCGCTTGACGATAGGGTGCACTAATATCGCTGTCAGCAGTCAAATCAAATGCATAAATAGTATATCCACTCTTAAACTCTTTCATAGTCAGTCCGTTGGTATCATCCGTATTGTAAAAGCCAAAGACATCCATAAAATCAACATAACTGCGCATAAATTGATCCGAAGCAAAATCTGGTTTGTAGGGTGGACCAGGATGACTCACACCATTAACACGTAAAGCAATTTCACTTAACTGATTGTGTTTAAAATTGAAAGGATTCTTCTTTATATTACCATTAAATGCATCATTTTCAACCATTGCCACCATGAGGAGCTTCGGTGCTTCCGATGGAAAGAGGCCATCTTTCATGAAACTCTTTTGATCTTTCGGAATTGTAAAGGTGAGAAGCTTTGTATGCTGAACGGGGTAAATGGCATTTTGGCGGTTAAGACCTTCAGCATGCCCTCTAATGACACTTGGATTCGGTACTACTCGACGAATGTAAAGTGCAATATCTTCCACATGAATTCTAAAATTGTCAACTTTAGCAAATGCATTCAGCGCAAATTCAGGCTTATTCAATGTCAGCTTGAGTCGCATGCTGGTATTACAGAGTAAAAACTTTGACTGTCTAAAGAAGTCTAAATTCAGCGGACCATATAGCTGACATACTCTACTATCTTTAATCATAGCAGATCGCTTTACAAAGCCACTGTTTGTTTCAACATCAAATTTTCCTGCTTCATCTCTGTACCATCCCATGGCTTCCATATGACTTTTTTGTGCTGCTGGATGAAACTGTGATACATGATTGAAATATGATTTATAGGGATAATCGCTTTGACCACCTTCCACCTGCTGCTCTCCAATCGTTAGAGAAACATCGCGAAGTAATGTAGTCAATGGTAAATTGTTCAGTCCAACTTTATGTGCATCGTCAATAGCAGTTCCATCTGCTTGCTGAATTCTAAACCTCAAATCAAGCATCGCATAACTCAAATCTATGTAGTCATCACTACCACCAGGAATAACAAATTCAATGGGGCCAGCATTCTCAGCTGTTCGAGGATGATAATCTACAATACTTGAACTAAGAATATCTGTCTGTATGGCTTGTTGATCGAACAAACAAAAACCGGAAGTTTTACACTCCATGATTAGAAGTTATAGCAGCGTCGTCGTTTAGCGCCTGATGAATGATTAGAGCCTCTGCGACGTTTGCGTGAATGCCTTTTGACTGAAGATCGCACCTTACCAGCTCCGCGATGTTTCCTCCTTCCTTTTCTCATTCGTTTAGGTGATTTCTTTCCTTGAGTAACACCAGCAATGGTCTGCTTCAATGTTTTTAAACCGCGTTCCTTCCCACGATTCAACAAACTGCTCTTAAAACTTCTACCTCTGGAAAGATCACTAGCAACATCACCAGCAAAGCCAACGGCATTACTTAAAACATTTCGTTTTAAAGATCTACCGACATTGGATATGAGAGGTGCTACAACAGATTTCAGTGCACCAAGTATGCTACCTCCACGTTGGCGGCGAGCACCGATGTAAATTTGTCCTCCACCACTTACGTAGGAGGGTCGTGAATAAAATGAGGCAGTTGGATTCATAGCTCAAACCCTAAACATTGTTAGTTACAACTTTGCATGAATCACTGTCGATCACTTAGATGAAAGATGTCGGCACGACGCATCCAAGAGTTCATACTTGAAGGATAACCAGTCCATTTAACAAGACACCATTCTTCACCTTGCCGTTTTTTACATCGAATGATTTTCTCTACCAAATATGTTTCACTTTCAGTGACTACCTCAATCTCATCGCGGTAAAAGCTACCCTCAATTTCTTCATTATCGTAATCTTTCAACTTGTAGGTGGTCGGAGAGTCTTTTTGATTAATCCTTGATACTGTAAATACCTCCTCTGTCCAATTCGGGAGGTACCCTTTAGCAAAAACACTTTTCACTTTTGAGATACGAACTTTATCGCCAATTTTCACATCACTTTTCACATGAGTGCGTTTACGTTGGAATGATTCGCGCACTTTATCTACATTGTCAGCATTTACATCTACTGGTCTGAGTCCAATAGAACGATGGATAGAGTGATTGTAGGCATGGAGTGTATCTTGTAGAACCTTTGTCCAATTTTGTGTCAAGTTGGCAGTAAAATGTCGCCACAAACGATTTTTTAATGTGCGATTAAAACGTTCAACGAGTGCAGCTTTATAAGCGCTCTTTACACTAAACAACTCAATGTTATGCCTCTCAAATAATCTTGTCACATGCTGATTTTCAAACTCTTTTCCTTGATCACTCTGAATTCTTTTTGGAATGCGACCTTCTCGAAAAATTGTTTGGAATGCTTTTGCTACTCCTTTCCCTTCTTTAGTTTTTAAAGGTTGAGCCCACGCATAACGCGAGAAAATATCAATGACGGTTAAAATAAAATTATTGCCCGAGTTATGTTTTGAAATGGAGGCAACATCGCACAAATCTGCTTGCCACTGTTCATCGATGTCATGAACAATATAATGGCGGGTGCGGTACTTCTTTTTCGCTTGTTTGTGGAGTGTATAGGTAGCCTGACCCTTTAACCATCGTTTCACTTGTGATTGTGGAAGACCACTCGCTTTTGATAATTTCTTGATAGATGCAAATCCTGCCGGATGTTTTACATCATAGTAGATTGACTTCAAACGTTCAGTCGATGACGGCTGACTCTTTTTCCTCCTTCTCATCTTTTTGTTTTCTTCCCTTTCTACATTTACAACAACTGCAGCATTTAGCTTTAGCGGTTTTGCGATCGTGTTCACATTGCTTAGGGGTTTCATTATGAGAGCTGGCGCAGCAAGTGCAAGTGACAACGACATTCACCTCTGGCGGCTCATTACATGGCAAGCAACACATCTGCTTCATATTAATAGTCTGAGAACATGTATTTCCTGGGAGGAGCTGTTTTACGTTTTCCTTTTACCAGTTTTAGTGGCGATACAGATCTACGTCGAGTTCTTCCCCTTGTTTGCTTAGTGAGTGTGGGAGGGGATGTAGCAGGTGACGTCTTAAACCAATTTGTTGGCATTTTCATCGCCTGAAGCATTGGAGTAGTAGCCACTGTTGAATCAAGTTCTTTCAATGTCTCATTATTTAAAGCAAATTTTGGCACATTATGCTTTTTCAATAGTTTAAGAAAGTATGACCAACCAGGTGGAACATAGCCCTGACGGCGCTTTCTACGTGTCGCATACTGAATCAAGTCTTCATAACGTGAAGCATCAATCACTTTATTTTCATCTGTAATGATTTCTCCTCTATCATTTACATTGAGATGGGGTTCAATACTGTTGAAAAGAGATATGGCATGTGCGCGAGATGCTAAAGGTGTAGCAGTCGATACAGAGTCACGCATCTTATTCTTCAAGTTTTTCAATTGCTCAACAGTTTCCGATTGTAATAATACAGCACGATGTGGATCTTTGATGTGAACATTTTGCTGATAATCTATTTCTTTCCTATACATTTGATTTGCAAGAGGTTGCTTTACTTGCTGCATGGCAGTCAATTGTACATATTCATCCTGAGGAATAACAATCATGCGAGAATAAGAACTCATAGTTTGTAGATAATCATGGGAGTTTTCAAAAT
The DNA here is from genome assembly GCA_907163375.1 of Prostheceraeus crozeri. NCBI lineage: Eukaryota > Metazoa > Platyhelminthes > Polycladida > Euryleptidae > Prostheceraeus > Prostheceraeus crozeri. Next base: position 122,940 of record CAJQUW010005200.1, read on the forward strand.
ATCACTTCGAAATCTAAATTCTTCCGGACACTCTTGCGTAAAGTCAATGAATAAGTAACCGTATGGTTTTTCAGTAGCTGCTTGAAAAATTTCAATTAAGGCTTTTGATCCTCTGGGTACAACTTGTCGCGCTAAAATTTCAAATTGACTTTTATCTCGCGGATTCTTGAAAATAGCATAATAGTGTGTATTCAGGTTTCGTGTACGAGCTTCTTTTCCATCAGGAAACAAATTTTGTGTAATATAGATGATAAAACACCTTTTATGGTGTGCTGCGCGAGTGAACATATCTGTAACATCTTTTGAATTCTTACTTTCTTTTAATAAATCATCCAATACAACAACATCATTAGACTGAAGTTTATCCACTGGAATAATTCCTTCATGTCGAATAAAGTTGCGACTTTGCAATTCCTGAAACAGCGACGGTTGATAAATACCATAACACCAAATCACTCGATTGATAGGTTCCTTAAACAACTCCCTTCTTTTATCCAATAAATTCAGCGTGAAAACAGTTTTACCTGCATGAGATGGACCTGATACAGTCAGAACTTTATCACATTGAAGTCTGAAATCCATTTTATTACTTTGAGACTCAACATTTGCATAATTAACGCTTAGAGCCAAAGATATTTCCCAATAGGTTGCCCACGGCAGGAGCTATCATTGGAAGTATTGCTGAAAGGAAACCGCCCTTTTGTGTTAGAGTTTTCCTCTTTCTTTGAAGGGCGACTTTAGGATTGGAGATGAAACGCAATTTCGTAGCATATCGCTTAAGTAACTTTCGTTGTTTTGGCGCTAATTTCTTCGTCCTCAACTTCCTCACATGAGAAATAATTTCACAAATGAATTTATCGTTAGCATGTCGTATAGCATTGTATCGCTGATTTGCTTTCATTCGTCGGAGAGCTTGAATGGCTGAAGAAAACTTTTGACTTTTACGTTTCGTCATTTTACGTTTCGCCATTTTCCGTGTTAGTCTTTGCTAAAACCTATCTTTACCACATTTGCATAGGTACTAACTATTGCGACATAAGTGACACTCGAAATGAGCAATGTCACAGTGGTTACATTGGCAAAGTTGAATGCAATTACGTATGAAACAGCGTTGACAAAAAGCATGCTTACATCTCTTGAAGATGCGCTTTTCATTTCCATCCTTTCGCTTACATACATCGCAACACATAGTTTCACCGTTACTGATGTCTATAGCAAGTCTTTTTGAAGATATGAATTTGCTAGCCTTTTCTAAATAATAGACGCATGTACAGAAGGAATATACTTCGAGAGTGAGCAGACATAGCTCGAAAACCAGTTGTGCTACAATCAAGTACCACTGCATTTTCAATTTTTCTTTATGGAAAGTTGAATGTGAATATCTGAAATCGCTTCAATCACTAGACTGCTACCATGATGGTTAAATGCGTTAAGACGTTCAGCAATTTTTATCATATGTCTTTTAAAAAATTCTTGGGGGTGATCTACCACTTCCATTGAATAAGAAGCAAAATGGAAAGAGCGACTTTCCACCTCTTCCTTTCCAAAAGTGACTAAACTTAATTTTCGCAACTAATCGCGCCATGATAATGCTATCAGAGAATGTATTCATTAACTCTAGAAATAGAGTGCTAGCATCATCGACCACTGCTTCGATGTCGGTCTCATCTTTATGAAATTTTATCACATAATCTTGAACAGCTCCTTTTAAACTTTGCCTATGAAAACGTAATGTTCCGCAGTCGTTTGAGAAAGACATGATCGCCCTTTATCTAACCCATCCATTGCATGAAAACAACAACTCTTCTCATAGTAACATTTATTGAATAATGGTAACAAGCATGCATTATAAATCAATGGTTTGAAAGAGATAAAATAGATACAGCTGGTAACTATCATACAGCGAGCAATGATAACCATACAGGACTTTGGCAGTGTTGAGGTAAGGAGGAAAGAAGCATTGGTTATGAACGTAGCTACTACAACGAACAGACAAAATAGGAACACACAAATCCTTAAAACGTTTTGTGACTTCATGATAATGTTGATTCACTCTACTATCCCAAGGTGGGAGCAAAATATCATCAATGATTAGATTGGGAAATACTTTCCTCTCCTTACCAGGATTATTACAAAAGATGCGTATAACATTGAAAGCAGCTAACCATCGTTTAAAGTCAATAAGAAGAGCACTCTCACAAGAAAAGCCATAGTCTTGCAAATATTTCAGATTAAGTCCATGAATGTGTTTTCTCGCCCATTGATCAACATTGGGATCGCAGTTGGCATGTTGATGATAGACACTAACAATCTGATATGTCCAATTGTTCATAGCAATAGCACTGAGCTCCTGTACAGGTTCACCCTCACAATCCATAAAAATGATGATAGAAGCCTAAAACGGAAATTTACACATCTAAGGAAACGTTCTATAACATATTACAAAATGAAGAATTACATCGATGCTTTTCACGACAAAATACACAAATGATATGATGGCAACGAAGAAGTAAAATGTATCTAATAAGACCACGTCTACGACACTCAAAGCACATAAGCGAATTGTCATAGGGTAGAGTTAGGAAAGGACTAGCAATTCTCCTTCTTTGATTTGCGTTTTGATGTAGCATTCTTCTCCGACTTGCGCTTCGTACCACTGCTGTTAAGGATTTGATCAATTATGTCGTCCACGTTGGGTGGTTTCGGAATATATAGGATGGATTCCATATGCATGGAGAGAGAGGCTATTTTATTATCCTTGTGTCGACCATAATATAGCCCATTCACTTTGAAAAGGATATCCCAAGTACCTTCTCCGAGCTCATCACATCTGATGGGTATTGAATGATCTCCCTCCTTCTTATAGTAAGTACACCAATGTGATACCGGTAGGCAAATGTGATTACCATCCCAAATCTTTCTATAGGGAGTATCCTTGTCATCTCTCGCCTTCCACTCTTGAGCAAGAGGAGTAGGAATGTCCATATTTAATGTCACGTACTCCTCAATAATATCAAGTTGGTGGCGAATGTACGGACTCACGGGGATCAGTATGTAGTCCCCATACTGATTGTGCATTATCTTGACATCCGTGGAAGGGAGCATTCCCGTTTGGAGTACTACGCTATGATCATCATAACGCAAGGCTTGTTTAAATTTACGCTGTAGCGGTGTAGGATTATGTACCTTGGATGTTTCTTCCACTGGCCTCAGTTGTAGATGATCTGACCGTAGCGAACCTTGTAACGTTTGACCGCCATTTTGTCCTACTAGTGCAGCAGATGGAGTAGATGCCTGAAAATGAAAAAAGATTGTATTAAGTTTACGTTCAAGGGAGGAGAGGGAGGGAAGTAGCGACTTACCATTTTAGTTGGATAATAGAACAGGGAACTAGAGAGAGAGAAAATGTGCGTCCGTCACTCGTGTGATTCAACGATGGAATGATTCTCACTGTGGAAGGCTCGCTATTTATAAAGAAATGCTTGATTCTCATTGGATGATGATCCTCATTGGACAATAACATCAAGTTGATTCCAAATCTGGCATCCGTTTACCAATCCGATAGTTCGTTTTGAAGCTACAGCCCAAAACGTCCCAAATTCTAACTCTGTCGTTTTTCACCAATGTCCCAAAATCTTAAATGGCGTCTCACATGTAAACGAAGGCAGATACGAACAAGCCGATTCTTTCACTGAATTTGTCTCACTCTTAGCTTTCAAACGAGCTATCGCACGACAAAATCCGTCCACTAGAAGCCAAAATCGAAGCAAGCTGTCCAGAGGGGGGGGGAGGTCAGTGAAATTTGATGAAAAATGTTTTGGTGACGGTCCCAGGTCGAAATTCCACACTTTGGAAAATTTTCAAAATTTTACCCATACAAAGTCACTCTGACACTTAGGATTTTTTCAGGTAAGCGAGCTCCGACCTAAAATCTTGTAACCGCTCTAACTTTTGAACGAAGACAGATAGGAATAAGCCGATTGTTTCACTGAATTTGTCTCACTCTTAGCTTTCAAACGAGCTATCGCACGACAAAATCCGTCCACTGGAAGCCAAAATCGAAGCAAGCTGTCCAGTGGGGGGGGGACGTCAGCCGAAAATTTTTTCTCTCCGATTTCGCTGGAAACATCCTTCCTAACCCAAAATTTCACGTAGATTCCGAATCTGGCCTCCGTTTTCTCATCCGATGCTTCGTTTGGGCGCTACACACCAAAACGTCCCACATTCTATGTCAAAATTTTGAAGAAACAGTTTTTCTCGCCGATTGCCTTGAAACTCACCCTACCGATGCAGAATTTCACGCTGAATCCGAATCTGACCTCCGTTTTCTCATCCGACCACTCCTTCCACTCGAAACAACCCATTTTACAACCCAACATTCAGCAGATTGCACCAAAAACATCACACACTATAGCCTCAAGACTAATCCTGGCGGTCGCCCACGTCCACCTAGACGGTCGCCCACGTCCACCAGGCGGTCGGACCCACGCACCCGAGTCTCACACTCTGTCGTTGCAGGGGGGGGGGGGGGGGACGTCAGCGAACATGTTGTGAACGTGGACCCACCCGGCCGGCACACCACGACAGACCACAACCTCTAGCGTTCCAGAGGGGGGGGGGGGGGGGGGACTCAGACACGAAGCACCACGGCGGCCGACCACGACACTCTACCGTGCCAGAGGGGGGGGGGGGACGCAGCCACGACGGCGGCCATCTTGCGCGGTCCAGAAGTGGAGTTTTGCTTACTACTACAG